>CAUJNA010000224.1:387631-573884 GCA_963377175.1 Effrenium voratum | reverse complement strand
GGGTGGAGGAGATTGGTGTAAGTTGGTTAGACACCCTGGCTACTGCCAACTGAGAGATCTTAAAAGCAGGTGGGCTAGCGATCACGTAGCTGATTGCCTCCTCAAGCAGCCCAATCATCCCGCCGGGGCCATGGACCAAGGGCCCCCCTTTCTTTCAAAATCACCATGAATCAAAGCGACTTATGGGGGAAGGGGTGGTTTTGGGGCGGGGGTCGGCCCGGCCTGCAGCGCCTCTTCCTGGGCTCGGAGTTTCTGGAGCCGCCGCTGGGAGCGCTGCACTTTGGCGCGCAGGAAGCCCACCGTGGCGTGCAGCTGGCCCCGAGATGACACCTCCCGAGTGAAAGTGGATGCAAAGGGAGATCCGCACTGATAACCCGGATAAACAAACATAAAAACCACAGGCTGCCTCTTGTGTCGCTGGGAGGGAGTTGCAAGGGGGGATGAGGAGGTAAAGCCTGGCAAAAAAAACAACTTGAACTTGCATCCAACCAGGATAACGGGAGGACTCCTATGTCACCTCAATGCCGACGCTATACGCTGCTATACAAACAGGCTGCCGCTTTGGTTCATATTGCGGCATTGGCACCGTTTCCCTTTGCAATTCCCAATTGTGACCCGAATTCTCCCTGCCTGAAGTCTACTTTGGATCTTCTGATTGATGGCGTCCTTTCCTGCTTGACCGAAGAACTCGTCGAGGTCCTTCTCCAGCACGCGGTGCACAATGCTGTGGCGCCAGGCTTGCAGGATCAGGTGGGCGGCACGGCGCTTCCGGAAATCGTCCAGCCTCTGTTGCTCCGCTCTTTGGCGGCCGCGATGCCCGCGCCACAGCCGCTGGGCGGCCACGGCGCTCGCCACGCGTCGCTTGATGTGAACGGTCAGCATCCTCCGGCACCAGAATCGCTGCAGACGCCTTGCCGCGGCTTTTTGCCGCAGCAGCCGGCGCCGCAAACTGCGTGCCTTGGCCCAGGCCTGGACGAAAGCCACGGCACGGCGCTGGCGCTCCGCCGCGGTGCGCGCCACTTGGCCGCGGCGCCAGCTCTGCAGCACGCGGGCGGCCCGGTTTCGCCGCAGCTCCGCGACGCGGCGCCGCGCCAGGCGCACCCGGGCAGCGCACTGCAGGCGGAGCACCGCGCGGCGCAGCGCCACGAAGCGCCGGCGCTGCAGCCGGCCCCGGGCGAAGGCCTCGAGCTGAACCGCCGCCAGGCGCCGGCACTTGGACAGCGCGTGGCTCAACGCCTCCACGGCCTCGCGCTTCAGAAACACCAAAGTCTTCCCCACCGCCCAGGTGCCTTTGGCACACACCGCAGCGCCACTTGTCGCCGCCACGGATGCCCGGCGCGGCGTGCGCGGGGTCTGCGGGGCAATTGGGGTCTTTGGGGTGCGTGGTGTGCGGGGACTCATTGGGGAGCTTGGCTCCGTCAGGCCCTCGAAGAGCAGCTTGGCCGCCGCAGCCAGCTGGCCCCGCGCAGCCTGCGCTTCCACGGCACGGTCGGCCGTGAGGCACTTGAACTCCATGACCGCCTCGGGCGGCACGAAGCTTTTTCAGTGGTAATCCATAACAACTCCCGAGCAGGTGGATTTCTTCTCTGGCTTGGGCGTTCGCAAACAAGAAGGTTGCCACATACGACAGACCCTTTTGTGGGCATGGCTCCTTCAATAACCTTCCAATAGTCGTCTGAACTTCCCAATAAAAAGGAGACAATGGGGACAGTTCAAGGCCCGTTTCCATGTTTCGCTTGGATTTGAGAGGGTGAAACATTCTCATGAAGGTTTCCCGTCAAAAGGTGCAGGGCGGTGCGTCCCCAAAATGCATTGGACTTTTTGTTGAAACCAGCCTACAAAGGTTTTACAGCTCCCGATGTACTACCTACTGAGCCAGAAGGAAACGAACCCTTTTCCTACAGTGTGCTGAAAGTGGAGCCCAGTACACTATTGGCTGGGCGAGTCTTGCCACAAAGGAAGAACAACACACGGAGCTTTTACTTCGCTAAGTGGGTGCCTGCAAAGGTCAAATGTTGTCTTTGCCACTAGAATTTTCCTCCGACAAAGTATCAAGTCCAGGAGCCCGGGACTTTATCATCTCAGTACCTAAAAAAAAGGCCAGCTGTTCATTTTTGCTTTGCAGGTTCGGCCAAACCGACTCTCAGTGTCGGGTACCTCCCCAGCCCCCGACCGGTTGCACTGCCCGACGCCGCCCGACTCTCGGCCTGGCGGTGCTTGAGGCGCACCGGGAAGCCCACGCGGCTCACCTCGATGGCCTGCAGCACGCCCTGGTACTGCAGCTGCTGCACCACGCCCCTGAGGACACAGATGGACTCGGATGGCATCCATGGGATCCAACCAAGAAACAGGAAGTTGCACACCCTCCTAAATGGGATTGGTGCACGCCCACAGCAGCTTTTCTACTTGTATGAAGTCCTCAAACAAATCCACACACTAGCCTTGTGTTTTTCTGGGGGTACCTTTTTGCAGACCACTTGAGGGCAAGTCGAAAGGAAAACAATCATGTTGGGCTGTGTATCCTACCCCAGATCCCCCTTCGCCTGGCTTTTCGAAATGAGGCGTTAAGGGTCGTGTTTTGGGAACGAGGGAGTTCGGATCCGAGTCCTACGAAGCCCTCTTCGCTACGATCTCCAGCCACGAACTATCTGGTCTCAACAGGCTTGAACCTTTCTCTTCTAGCCTGTTCTCGGTTTCCTTTGCGGTCCACGCATTCGGGGTGGAGGGATCTTCGCAACTGCTGATCTTTAGCCTCTTGCACCAAAGCTCCCAAAACCTTCCACTCGTCCCATGTCAAGCCAGCATTGATGAATGTTGACTTGTGCGGGATGTCCCTTGAGGATAGTCTTGGGGGAGACATCTCCCAGTGAGGTCTGGTGAATCCGAAGTCTATCGGTAAGGCACTATTCAGGTCTCAACCTGGGCGAATTTTCGGAGATCTACCAAGCTCTTCCCAGCCACAGGTGCTTCGTCTTTCGAACGGCGCGTAGACTGAATGAGTGGCTTACAGTTGAAACACGCTCCAAAGAAGGCAGCCATATCCAAATGTGTGGTTAGATCTTCGGGCTATGGACATTCCAAACAGATTCATTACCCTTCTTCTCTGATTCCTAAAGTCCTTGACTATCCTCAATAAAAAAAGCCCCCAAGCCGCGCAAGATCGGTGCCCTTCGAAGATTGCCAGGTTCTGAAGTTGTTTTTTCGAGCTTCCCACTCGTTTCAACTTTCCTTTTCAAAACCAAACTTCCCAAAGTAAGGATTTCCATTCGCCCAGAAAGGTTCTCGCTTCGGTTCTATCGGTTGGGTTCAGAACCGTCGCCTCCGCTCGAAGATCCCGGCAGAGCTCTGCGCGTTGGGCTTGATGCAGCGCACGAAGTGGGGCTCTGTGGCCCGGATGCGCTCCATGAGGTTCCTGAGGGAAGGGGCCCAAGTGGCGATTTTTTTTCTTGGGCTCCAGGAGAAAAATCATCTTTTTTGATCCGAAATCTTTGTCCTAGGGTCCAAACAATCTTTTACATGTTTTTGACATCTTTGTCCCAGGGTTCAAACATTCCTTTACATGCTGAAATGTCTAGCCTCTAGGATTTCTGCCATCTGATGCTCAGGATTCTTTTATTGCCTTAGGGGCTGCATGGGCTTGCCCTTCCCTGAGAAAGCCATCCGAAGGGCTTTTACCTCTTGCTTCATGGGGCCACAGCAGTGGGTGGTTGCCACAGCATGGCATGAGGTTTGTGGGGTAGGGTATCTTGAACACCCCCCACCAAGAAGTTTTCGGTTGGGCATCCTTCAAAACCCCCAGCTGGGTGCTTTTTCGAGGCTACGTTTTTTTGGCGCGGTTCTGTCGGCAACCAACGATATTTTTGGGGCTCGCACACCCAAACCGGACTCCTTTTGTTTGTGGATAGCTTTTCAACCGTGGCCGGGGCAAGAACAGGGCACTCGTTTTAGGGTCAATTGCAAAGGGTTTCACTCTAAAGCAGGGTAAAACAGGGAACAAGGAAGCAAGCCACTGGTTTCACCCAACCGGAACGTTCTGGGCACAGCTCTGGGGGAATTTGTTAAGGTCAGTTTTAAGGAGACCACTCCAAAACAGGCAAACCAAAGAGGTAAAACAGGGAAGAGGGAAGTCACACCACAGGTTTCGTGTTTTTTTGCCCGGTGAAGCCCCGAAGGCATCGAGTCAGAGGCGCTGGAGCTGTCCCTGGAACTCCGAGGCCACGGTGTAGCGCTTGGCGCGGGTGCGGCGCGTGGCGCCCTGGGCGGTGGTCTCGGCGGTGGTGCCGAAGGAGCGGTCGGCGGCGCTCACCAACTGCTGGACGAAGGGCTTGGAGCTGGCCTGGCGAGGGGCTTCGAGCTGTTGGTTTGGCTCGGGTATTCTTCAATGGGTTCGTCTCCGGTTTCTGGTTTGCGGGGGTTCCCTCCAAAAACAGCCAGGAAAGGAAGATGCAGTTGCATCTTCTGGAAGCAACTCAAAACGGGAGAGAAAACTCATCGATGGGAAAAAAATCAAACGTCAGCTTCAAGCGGAGGGCGGCCACTTCTTGGAATTTGCGGGACAGGGAAACTGAGGGATTACCCCCTCTACTCCACCAAGTTGATTCAGATGCCCATAAAAGCCCGAATGGAACCGACCCGTCCACTAACGTGGAACTTGACTTTTTGGGGTCCAAGACTTTGTCTCTAGAAACCATTTCTCCGGTGGGTTCCACAGGGCCCGCGTCCCCAAGTTCGAGCTTGGCCCTGTCGAAGCGACCTTGAGGCACTTCACCAGGTCTGCGCCCAGGGCATCGCGGTTCTTCTCCACGAAGCTCTTGGACATGTACTCCACCGGTCCTCCGGGGGTCCCCGGTTGAAGGACAACACATAGGGGACAAGTTGCTTGGAGCCAGAGTGGGTTGCTTGGATGTTCAATCTTAGGGTATGAACATGAACTCCGGCAACTCGTGCCCACTTATGACCGTGATTGTGACCTAGGAACTAAGTGGATTCAAGCACCAAGCGAAAAGGAAAGGTTCGGAGGACCCCTTCTACGAGCTAGAAGGGGTTCTTAGACGAGTTCCACTAACCTTTTTAGGAGGTACGGCAGTCTCAATGTCTCCCGATTTTGGGGCAAGTGACTGAAGATTCTTGTCGAAACCCACATGCCGACCTGAACTGAACTTGTGCATTTGACCTGAATAACAAACGGCGAATAGGACTGGATTTCTATGCACTGCAGCCTTCCAGCTTGGCTCACGTCACGTTGCCTCGACTCTGCTGGTGTTTGCAAACAAAACGCCAGGCCGGGAAAACGATTTGGCCCCAACAAGTGACAAGATACAACACCCACATCTGCAACCCCAACTTTGCCTTCAGTTCATGCAAATCCTCGATCTTTGTCTTTTGGGCAGATTGGGCTTGGGTTTGGCCAAGTCCAAGGTTGACTGTCTCTCTCCTGCGAAGTGGCGGACGATGAAGTTGTGCTGGTTCCTGGGCTGGTCTTTGAGCAATGCAGTTTTCACCCAGTTTTTGGTGCAATCCGGCAGCAACTTTTTCACATTGCCAGTCAGCGGGTTTACACGATGGTCTTCCAAACGGCCCAAAGATCATCCTTCGTCATTTGAGGTCCATTCAATGACCTCCCAGGCAAGCTAAGAGATGGATGACTCGCGGAGGTTCGAGCCATGTCCCAACCCCGTAGACTAGGGCTGTTTGGAATAGATCTCATGTTCTAACTGAGAGACCGCACGTAAGGAGCGGAAAACAAGGGACATTTGCGGAGCGGAAAAGTGCACACGCAGTGCGCGGAAAAGAACGCGCGATCCGCGCGGAAAAGCAATCCGGCTATTTTCCCTTTGCTGGGCCCGCGTCAACACCCGCGACGCGGCATGGCAGCATCACTTGCGCGCGCGGTCTAAGGGGGTAAGCTTCAGTACTGCTGGCACAAGCCGTGACGGCTCAAATCCCGGAGGCGTTAATCCCGAGCAGGTTGTTAGGTCCCGAAAACACCGTTTGCTCCGTGTTTAAACAGCGGGCGATGCTGGAAACAGGTTGCAGTATCAATGAATTGGTCAGTAGGACATGTTCAGTACAACCGGCAGGAGCCACACAGCTCAATCCATTTGGTGAGACAACACGATTGTCATGAAAGACGAGACGTTTGGAAGACTACCGGAAACGGACGTGGTTTTGAGGCTATTAACCCGCTAAGTACGTCCGAAACCGCGTCCGTTTCACGAAGGCTGCGGTCGGGAAGACTACCGGCAGACTACGGGAGACTGACGGGCAGACTGCCGGAAGACCACCGCAAGACTGCGGGAAGACGAGACTTTTGGAAGACTATCGGCAGACTACCGGAAGACCACCGGAAGACTACCGGAAGACTACGGGAGACTTCGGGAAGACTACCGCAGACTACCGGAAGACCACCGCAAGACTATGGGAAGACGAGACTTTTGGAAGACTACCGGAAACGGACGTGGTTTTGAGGCTATTAACCCGCTAAGTACGTCCGACCGGCAGACTACGGGAGACTGACGGGCAGACTACCGGAAGACCACCGCAAGACTACGGGAAGATGAGACTTTCGGAAGGCTATCGGCAGACTACCGGAAGACCGCCGGAAGACTACCGGAAGACTACGGGAGACTTCGGGAAGACTACCGCAGACTACCGGAAGACCACCGCAAGACTATGGGAAGACGAGACTTTTGGAAGACTACCGGAAACGGACGTGGTTTTGAGGCTATTAACCCGCTAAGTACGTCCGAAACCGCGTCCATTTCACGAAGACTGACGGGCAGACTACCGGAAGACCACCGCGAGACTACGGGAAGACGAGACTTTTGGAAGACTATCGGCAGACTACCGGAAGACCACCGGAAGACTACCGGAAGACTACGGGAGACTTCGGGAAGACTACCGCAGACTACCGGAAGACCACCGCAAGACTATGGGAAGACGAGACTTTTGGAAGCCTACCGGAAAAGGACGTGGTTTTGAGGCTATTAACCCGCTAAGTACGTCCGAAACCGCCACCGGAAGACTACCGGAAGACTACGGGAGACTTCGGGAAGACTACCACAGACTACCGGAAGACCGCCGCAAGACTATGGGAAGACGAGACTTTTGGAAGACTACCGGAAACGGACGTGGTTTTGTGGCTATTAACTCGCTAAGTACGTCCGAAACCGCGTCTTCCAGTAGTCTTCCGGTAGTCTGCGGTAGTCTTCCCGAAGTCTCCGGTAGTCTTCCGGTAGTCTTCCGGTGGTCTTCCGGTAGTCTGCCGATAGTCTTCCAAAAGTCTCGTCTTCCCGTAGTCTTGCGGTGGTCTTCCGGTTGTCTGCCCGTCAGTCTCCCGTAGTCTGCCGGTAGTCTTCCCGACCGCAGCCTTCGTGAAACGGACGCGGTTTCGGACGTACTTAGCGGGTTAATAGCCTCAAAACCACGTCCGTTTCCGGTAGTTTTCCAAAAGTCTCGTCTTCCCATAGTCTTGCGGTGGTCTTCCGGTAGTCTGCGGTAGTCTTCCCGAAGTCTCCCGTAGTCTTCCGGTAGTCTTCCGGTGGTCTTCCAAAAGTCTCGTCTTTCCGTAGTCTTGCGGTGGTCTTCCGGTAGTCTGCCCGTCAGTCTCCCGTAGTCTGCCGGTAGTCTCGTGAAACGGACGCGGTTTCGGACGTACTTAGCGGGTTAATAGCCTCAAAACCACGTCCGTTTCCGGTAGTCTTCCAAAAGTCTCGTCTTCCCATTCTTGCGGTGGTCTTCCGGTAGTCTGCGGTAGTCTTCCCGAAGTCTCCCGTAGTTTCCGGTAGTCTTCCGGTAGTCTGCCGATAGTCTTCCAAAAGTCTCGTCTTCCCGTAGTCTTGCGGTGGTCTTCCGGTAGTCTGCCCGTCAGTCTCCCGTGGTCTGCCGGTAGTCTTCCCGACCGCAGCCTTCGTGAAACGGACGCGGTTTCGGACGTACTTAGCGGGTTAATAGCCTCAAAACCACGTCCGTTTCCGGTAGTCTTCCAAAAGTTTCGGTCTTGCGGTGGTCTTCCGGTAGTCTGCGGTAGTCTTCCCGAAGTCTCCCGTAGTCTTCCGGTAGTCTTCCGGCGGTCTTCCGGTAGTCTGCCGATAGTCTTCCAAAAGTCTCGTCTTCCCGTAGTCTTGCGGTGGTCTTCCGGTAGTCTGCCCGTCAGTCTCCCGTAGTCTGCCGGTAGTCTTCCCGACCGCAGCCTTTGTGAAACGGACGCGGTTTCGGACGTACTTAGCGGGTTAATAGCCTCAAAACCACGTCGTTTCCGGTAGTCTTCCAAAAGCCTCGTCTTCCCATAGTCTTGCGGTGGTCTTCCGGTAGTCTGCGGTAGTCTTCCCGAAGTCTCCCGTAGTCTTCCGGTAGTCTTCCGGCGGTCTTCCGGGAGTCTGCCGATAGTCTTCCAAAAGTCTCGTATTCCCGTAGTCTTGCGGTGGTCTTCCGGTAGTCTGCCCGTCAGTCTCCCGTAGTCTGCCGGTAGTCTTCCCGACCGCAGCCTTCGTGAAACGGACGCGGTTTCGGACGTACTTAGCGGGTTAATAGCCTCAAAACCACGTCCGTTTCCGGTAGTCTTCCAAAAGTCTCGTCTTCCCATAGTCTTGCGGTGGTCTTCCGGTAGTTGCGGTAGTCTTCCCGAAGTCTCCCGTAGTCTTCCGGTAGTCTTCCGGTGGTCTTCCGGGAGTCTGCCGATAGTCTTCCAAAAGTCTCGTCTTCCCGTAGTCTTGCGGTGGTCTTTTCCGGTAGTTTGCCCGTCAGTCTCCCGTAATCTGCCGGTAGTCTTCCCGACCGCAGCCTTCTGAAACGGACGCGGTTTCGGACGTACTTAGCGGGTTAATAGCCTCAAAACCACGTCCGTTTCCGGTAGTCTTCCAAAAGTCTCGTCTTCCCATAGTCTTGCGGTGGTCTTCCGGTAGTCTGCGGTAGTCTTCCCGAAGTCTCCCGTAGTCTTCCGGTAGTCTTCCGGTGGTCTTCCGGGAGTCTGCCGATAGTCTTCCAAAAGTCTCGTCTTCCCGTAGTCTTGCGATGGTCTTCCGGTAGTCTGCCCGTCAGTCTCCCGTAGTCTGCCGGTAGTCTTCCCGACCGCAGCCTTCGTGAAACGGACGCGGTTTCGGACGTACTTAGCGGATTAATAGCCTCAAAACCACGTCCGTTTCCGGTAGTCTTCCAAAAGTCTCGTCTTCCCATAGTCTTGCGGTGGTCTTCCGGTAGTCTGCGGTAGTCTTCCCGAAGTCTCCCGTAGTCTTCCGGTAGTCTTCCCACAGTCTTCTGCTAGTCTTCCGACAGTCTCCCGCAGTCTTCCCGTCGTCTTCTGCTAGTCTTCCCTCCAAAAAACAAAAAAGGGGCACCCGTTTCGGATCTCTTAATTTCCGCATAGTACGAACATTATTTATGTTCATTGTGAATTCCTTTCTGCTCAAAACGGTTTTTTTCTGTTCATAACCACAACCCTGGTGGGGAGAACATAACCTCGGACACCACTGGTCAAACATCTCCCCCGTTCTTTTAAGCATGGCTCGAATCGAGTGGCCCGATCCACCAGCTGCATCAGTCGAAACAAAAAGGGACTTGGGATGGTTGGGAAAGCAACAGGGGAATCCGGGCCAAATGAACCAACATTAAAGTCTAAAGATCAGCTTTCGTGAGTTTCCAACCAAATTCTAGAGACTTATTGGGGGACAAATAACCAACATAAAAAAACAGATTAACCGAATTATCCATTCATCGATGTGCAACAAATGATGATTATATTCTTGATTTACCTATTCATGAAGCAACACCTGGCCCGCAGCTGGGGGTAGACACAAACAAAAGACGATTCTGTTTCATACTTAGCCAATCCTAAAATCGAAGAGACCAACAAATGACGACGAGTGACAGCAAAAAGAGTGAGAGAAGAGCGTTGAACTAGTCCATTCCTAATCCCTAAAGAGAACCTCCAATATTGACAAATGGCCATGGGTCAAAATCCCGTACCCCCAGTGAACATCCCAATCCCCACGAAAATAGACTAAAATGGGTGGTGCATCTACCCACAAATGGTACCATTGGTTTTGACCCACAGCCAAATGCAAAAAAACAACGTATGACAATCGGGGAGGAGACCCCAACCGACGAAAACGGGGGGGGGGGCCTCAAATTCGCTGAGCTTCAGCTTCACCACCCCGAAGTGGCCATGAGAGCCATGGGCTTTGCAAAGCTTGGAGCACCACTTCTCCGAGCTCCCGCCCGTGGTGATGCACTCCTAAACCGCAAAACCAAAAGCCACGTGATGTTTTTTTGGCAGGTCCTTGACTTTGATGTGTGCCACCAGGCTTTTTGAGTCGGTTGATGCTGTTGTGGTGTTTTGGAAGTTGATCTTGTGCTTGATCGTTCTTGACTTGTTTTGATGGTTTGCTGATTTGTGGCAGTTAATTCTGCTGCTTGTCTTCCACAGGCTGGCTCCCGTTGAGAAAGGGGCGCGCATCAGCTTGGAACAAACATCCCCTACAAATGGACATGGAAGTGAAGACCAGATTTCAAGGAGCCACACACATGGCCAATGAGGTGATGCTAACAAAACACCAAGGAAAACCAAAGGACCCCTATCACCCCATCACCCGCTGACCCGGGCGAGTTTTTCGTTTTTCTTTTCGGCTCCTCGTCCAGCATGGGCAGGATGCCCATGGGGGCCTTACCCACGAGGTCCACGATGGCGTGGTTGTCCGGGAAGTCCAGCGGGTCCCACTGGATGCCTTCCCTCCTCGGGGAAACTGGGAGGTGTGACGTCGACTTCACGCGGTCACCCTGTGAACCACATCTCCGGCGTGCAGCCATTACTTTTGCGACAAAAACAAATAAGGCGGCTACAAGGTATTTCATGAACATTTCTATGGCAGCTTCCCATGGGTATTCCTCCAGCATCTAGACTGACCTTATTGTTGTCTGATTAAACAAAAACACAAATGTTTCATATCACAGGCGCATTCTCAACACACTAGTTTGATGCCAAGTATCTTGTTTTGCCGAAAGGTTCGAGTGTTCTAATGCAAAGAACCTCGAGCCTTCGAGCCTTCGAATACAAACACTACAAACCCCATACCCCAAGTTCCCTGGAAGTCCCAATGGGATCCATACCATTCTATTCCGATGTTGACATTTTTTGCACGGCCCAAGTGCCCAACACTTTGACATTGCCTAAAAACACAACGACACCAAACTATAGACCTCATGCCCTCAAATCTTGAGCAGAGTTTTCGGGGCATTAGCTCTGCAAACATACATCCTAGATACAAATTCTAAATGGACAAAAACTGGTAGACATGGAGGCTTTTCACGAAATATCTTCCTTGTAATGGGGGTAAAAGATGTATCTCAGATCTACCTCCAACCAACATGGGTGAGAAGGACGCAGTTGCCTTTTGGAACACTGTCTTGGAAAAGAAGCAACTATATGTCGCTTCCTGCGAGACATGGATGCAAACACACTTTATTGACACCTTCAGGTCAAATGGACTCTTGGACACCACAAGCAACGGGTTTGTGTGGTTGGGCCTTTGGGTTCGGCTTGACAGGATCACAAGTGAGGGCGATGAGTGAGGTCGCAAAGCAAAATTTTGGTGAGATCGCCATGGTCCCCGGAAAAGGTCACCCACAGAAGTGTTTGACAACTAAGCATGCAACCACTTTGTCCCACTGCCCAGAAGCCCTGGCAGAAAAAAAAGGCCCTTCTTAGGGTTGACGTTTCTTAGTGCGTCCCGAAAACACTAAACCAAAAGGGACTTAGACGTCGCTGCTCAATTGGGTGAAAAGAAACGGACACCACCTATATGAATCCACCAGGTTGATAAACCTGCAACTTTTGCAGTCATTTCAATCTTGAAATAAGTCCAAGTAAAGGACCCACATGATGGCCTTTTGTCGATTTCCCACCCGGAAGGGTGAGCTCGCCATCTTTCGCTGGCTCCTGTACAGCTCCGCCTCATGCTCGAAGATCACCTCGTTAAAGTACTGCTGAAGCAACTCGTTGGTGAAGTTGATGAACAGCTGCCTCACGAAGCAGCTACAACCATAGGTGTCCTTTTAAGGGAAATAGATGGGTTTCCCTGGTAGATGATTCAACCACCAGGTAAATCGGGGCCATCTATTTTCTACCAACACAACCAGACAGGACACCTATGGCTACAACAGCTGGCTCAGGGCACAATTACCCATTTTGGTTTAACTCGGCCCGGTCTTTCAGGAGATTGCCATCTAGTTTTACAGATCTTGGCTGAGAGATTTCAAGCACGGTGTCCTGGCCCAAGCATGGTCCAGCCCATGATTCTCTCACCTGCAGGTCAAATTTGGTTGAATGCAACCCCCCACATTTTAACTGAGCCCTCCCCAAAAAAACACCCAGCCATAGGAATGTTGCGTTTCGGGAAACAAGTGGGGGGGAGTGTTTCCATCAGTTGTCCGTGGGTGAGATTCTGCAAGTGCTCCCTTTCCTGCATGTGTCGTCGAACTTGGGTTGTTTCAGACGAATTACTCTTCATCTCAGGCTGGTCTTCTGATTGGGCCGCCCTTCAAGGAGGGTCCCAAAGGGAATGACCATTCTTGTCAATCCAATCTTTCGCTTCCTTGTCACAACTTGGCCAGACTCAGATCCTCTAAAAGTTGGACAGCAAAAGGTATCTGGAAACGTGGAGCCACCCAAGAACAAGGATTTGCCCGTGCAAAACTGGCAGAAACTCCGCGATATGCAGAAACGAACAACCTTTTTCACGAGGGACATAAACAACAAACAAACAAGACAGGGCAATCACCAACAACAGCAAACAAGCTGTCCAAAACAAGGAGCAACAAACAAGCGACCAAGACAGATCCAAACAACCCCAAAAACAACCAAAAACAACCAAACACAACCCTTTTCCAGTCGGGTGGCTCAAGGGAGTTCTGCTCAAAGAACTCGAAGCCGAAGATGTCCAACACGCCCACCTCAGGATCCAACAAACCGTGCGCCTCGGGAAGTCGCGGGTTGATTTGACCAAAAAGGAACACTTCAGATTTTGGTGTGAAGTCAGTCGGGGACTGAGGGGCAAACCAATCGTGACATGGCCTCCAAGACCCCAACCCTCCCTCATGAAATATGCAAGCTCCCAGGACCTGTTGGGAGGGACGTTCCTTTTCCAAGGGATTCCAAGGTAGCCGTGGCTTCCATGATAGCCTGAGGGAGGGTACGGAGAATCTACCGGGTGACGTGTGCCGACCCAAAGCCACATCTCCCCTTGTGCCAAAGCTGCAAAGGGCAGCAGCTTGCTCTTAGCCTTGCTCCAGGCAGCGCCCCCTGTCTCCTAGGCGCAACAGATTGGACCTTTTCCGGCAAAGACCCTTAGGTATTTGATATTGAATATTTGGTCAACCTTCAAATCTAACTTTTTTGTCCCAAAAAACCGCAGGTGCCTGGGTTTCCAACCAAAAAAGCGGAGCCTGAAGTCCGCGTGAGTTTGGGCCAACTGGCGGCGAGAGGCGCTCACAGTGGCGTTGATGCGCGCCACCACGAAGGTGAAGAGGGCATCATACAAATGTCGCGCCTGAGATAAGGTGTTTTCTCAAATCTCGGAACCTGAACCAACCGGAAACCGGTTGTTTCCTTTTGACTTTGTTGGGGAAGCCATCCAAACAGGGGTGCCTTTGAGAAACTTCCAACTGGGGACTTCCCTTCAGAGAAAACCGCTGGAGGGAAACACCTAGTTACGAGCTTCATCATGGGTGAGCTCATTTCCCCGACATTTGCTTGGCTGGCCAACCACCAGGAGCAACTACAAACTACATATTTGAACATGAACTACGCACCGAATGCCTACGGAACATGCAAACAACATGAGGCCAAACTTGGACCGCTTCCACAAAGCCAACTTTTCGCCTGGCGAGCAAAATATTTACATATTTTTCAACCCCTTTTGTTTCCGGGGGGAACACAAAACAAAAACGGAACCCGGTTCCAAGACCCGAGGCACCAAAGAGTCCCGGCTGTCTGCGGCCTTCTCCACAGTGTTGGGCATCGTTATGACACCCTCACCTCGACAGGTGCTTGTGTTTTTTACTGGGGACGGATAGCAAACCCTGGTAACCCAGTTTACAAAACATGAGCCAGGTGTCAATGGGCAAATGGCCTGTCATCAGGGTTGGCCACTTGAGCAACTTGAGCAACTTGCCCCGTACCTCCCTTTCTGTCTCCTTGACACACCCCTGGAAGACCGAACACGTTTCTGTGGTCGCAGTACTCTGTCCAGGTCCAGAAAAACACATCTCCGCCCGCTTCCCCAAGCAACCGGGGAAAGCTTTTGTGAGGAGGGGTATCGCCTTTCGACTGTGAAGTAGTCTTCCTAGGATTAAGGACCCAATTTAGACGACAATTCTGAGCTAAACAACGGTCATATTTGGAGCCCTATTGTTATGGTAAGTGAATCTTGGGGAACCAGCTCCCAACTCTTTGGCAACCGCACCTGGGGCCTGCATGGTCCGCGTGCAGAAGGCGGCCTCCAGCTTTTGCGGGTCCAAGCCGAGCGCGTTGCACAGCGGCGCACACCTCGGCAAGCCCCGTTTGCCCAAAAGGTCTTCAGGCTGAATTGGGGTGTCAAAGGAGGGGACCCCAAAATGGGTACTGAGCCTCCAAAAGCGCACACACACAAACACACATTTGGAAGCCAAAGAAGTGGAAGGATGTGGTCGAGCCGAGCGACAGCTCGGCCGCCGACGCCTCCGAGTTGGTCTTCGGGACCTCGAAGGTCACGTTGCCTCTCGCGGCGGAGGCTGTGAAGCCACAGGCGGCGTTATGTTGAAGGCTTCCCAGCCAAGAAATTTGGGATCTCTTGTTTCCGCGAACGGCTTCCCAAAGGCCTTATGAAAGGCTCACGAAAGGGAGGTTTCCTCCAAGATCTGCAACGTTGAGCCGACGGGGCATGGGTGAAAGGAACGTCGGAGAGGCGAACTTGCTTCGGCCAAGCTGATCGCGTCGATGGGCCCAAGCGAAGCGACTCCGAAAGTGGCTCTGAGGTTGGCAAGCCCAATCGGTTGCATCGGCTGACAAGTCAGGCGTTGATTGGTGCGATCGAACCGGAGCTACAAATGGAGTAGCCCTTGCGAATCCCTTGACTGAGTCTCATTGGACACCGCATCCAGCCGGGTGGCATTTGCTTTCACCTTTCAGAGAATTGGCTGATGTTGTTTCCCGGCCACGGGACTGGGTTTCGAAAGCACCGCTCAGGGTGAAAACATCCACGTCTTTCCCAAAGGATTCGCCCGTCAGCCCAGTTCAATGACCCTGGCTTTTCAACCGCAAGCCCTTTTTAGGCTAGACTCCATGTCTTTTGGGGCAAGCCACGGAATTTGGACTTGGGTGCTCTTGACCCCGCTGCAAAAAAAGAATTACTTTTGTGGGTCCAATTCAGCAAATCCGAGCTGTGCCCAACAAACAAGTTCAAGTCCAAAGATCCGTAACCACAGAGTCATAAAGTAGAGGCCACTGGCGGTCTTCCGTTTTGTTTGGGCTTTTTCAGCCTAGGTGGAGCACCGCCAGCAGCGTCTGCAGGATCCCCGGCAAGTGCTCCTACGTCCGGGACCCCGCGCCTTGACCCTAGGCAACTCGTGTTTTCAGCTGTGGCTGTTTTGAAGGGTGGAGACAATGCCCCGAATTTCAGATGTTTTCAGATGTTTTCAGATGTTTTCAGATGAAGCTACGGTGGATGCCCCGAACTTTGCAAGAAGAAGCTACTATGGTTTCGTGGTAAGGAGTCTGGTGGGTGTATTCGTATGGCAGGGGCATCCACCGTAGCCCCCTTTTTGGCCGGTGAGGGAGCAAACCTGTTTTAAGCCATGGCTCCGATTCGTACAGACGAGCCATCTGTCAGCTTCCCCTTAGTTGGTGGCTTGGATTGGTGGTTTGGCAAAGGGGTGGTTTCTCAGCTGCCCTCTACGAGAACTAGGGGGGACAAATCCAAATCCAAACCATCAATCCAAACCGCCAACTAAGGGAGACCTGAATCTAACCCATATGGGTGTGTCTTTTACCAAGGGAGCCCCCCCCCATATTAGTCATATTAGTGTTTTTTTTTGGGCTGCCCTTTTGACACCAACCAAAAAGGATGCCTCCTCTAAAAACAACAACAACACATGCGAGCCACCCATCCAGGCCCCCCCCCCCCCGCCCCCTCCACGCCCTTTGAATGGATCTCCTCCAGCCCGAAGTGGCGCATGCCCTTCACCGTGGCGTCGAAGAGCTGGGCCTCGTCCACGTCCTCGTCCAAGGTCCAGCACTTGGAGCCGCGGAGGTATCTGAAGCTCTCCACCTGAACGGGACAAAAATAATTCCGAAAATGCCTCTTCAAAAAAAACACGGGGGTTCTTCAGGTTTTGTTTCTGTGTTTGTAATCTGGCTATGAACTTGTTGAGAGTTGGAACCGCCAAGTTGTCGTCTCTTTTTCTTCGTCTCGTTTTTTTTGGCTACTTGGAAGAGTTGGAAGCACCTGTTCAAAGTGGTTGCACACGAAGCCCCACCGGATTTGGATGTCCATCAGAGGGTCCTCCGATGAAGCCGCATGCCCTATCTTTTGTTTTGTCTGTTTGGGTGGTGGGTGGGTGCTGGTGTCCACCTGGTCCGGTCCAAACAGGAAAAGACATCCTTCTGCTTGAGAGGTGGGCTCGGTGGGCTGGGGAAGATCTCGTGATTGAAGGAAACCGTCGGAAATGCAGACGTCTTGTCTGTGCTTGAAGCAGGCTAAACCCCCCCAGAGACGATTTTTTTGCTTGGAAGCAACTTGGTTTTGAGCGTGTTTGTTCTAACCGTGCTGCTTTTGGCTGGTTGGTGTTTAAGAGCTGCGTCTAAACAGGGAACCATAAACATGCTGGGCCTTGACTGCTGTGTACTGAAACGAACCAACTAACAATTAAAGAGAAGTACGACAAACCTGGAGTTTGGGCTCCTGGCAAATGTTTCCCGCTTTTTAACACGATGACCCAGGATTCGCCAACCCCCAATTTCTGAAAAGGGTAGTATTTCAGCCCGACCACGGGTCCACCAAGATAAACACAATCCTGCTTCAATCTGAAGCCAACCAGAGAATGTCAGAATGATACCGGGGACCTCAAGACCTCACGTGTGCTTATCACTTTCGGAGCCCTTCGCCTGCAGGGACGACAGGGGCTCCTGGATCGGCACGCCGCACACGCTGGTGGATCCCTGCTCCTCTCGCTCCGCGGCGGCCAGGAGCTGGTAAAAGATGTGGAAGCTCCTCGCGTCCGAAGCGGAAGGTGGCCCGAGGGGGAACACAGAGATGGCAAGGGAAGGCTGCAACTGGAATGATTTTTGTTCAAAGGAGACACATCTCAACCAAGTAAGGCTGGCTTGTGACACGCAACGGCAGCTTCAACGATCTGCGTTCTGGCCTGCCCCGACTTTGTTCCCTCCGAAGTTGGGTTTTGTTTTAGGATAGCTTTAGGTTCGGGTTCAGGTTTGGGGTTTTGGGACTGGTTTTCGAGTTTTTTTGAGGTTCGGGTTCTGGACCAGCTTGGGTGTCCCAGGCGCGTCAGGGGCGGGGCCGCATAGTTATTCTCCTGGGTTGTGAACAATGGCGGGGGGGGGGGGGGCGGGGTTCCTAAATAATCCTAATCCCTCATGCGTAGAGGGACACTACAACAAGGAACACCGCTACCATCTGGCATAAGGATTCAGGATTGATTTTGAACGAAATCCAGCTTGAGCGATGGTTGGTCGTTGACCCGCTTGTAGAAAGCGAATAGTTTTCCAAGTTGATGGAAAGGGTAAACCAAGAACTTGATCCCGTTGGCCCAATTGATCAAGCCCAAAACGACCCCTAGATGAGTATGGGGACCCCCTTGACATGGTGGCTTTGCTTTTGGTTTCTCTTTAAACCAGCCTGAAGAGGCTGCCCTCAAACACACACACACACACAAACACAGACACACACACACACACAAACAAATGGCTACCTATGCAACCTCAAGTTTCTGACTTCGAGAGTAAAAGTAGTTTGACCTTCTTAATTCCCACTACAATGGCATTCCCAAATTGCTTGCAGCCCAGGGTGACTCAGGGAGTGAGTCTTTCACCCCTGTCCTCTCCCTCTCCTGCTGGTGTACCACCCGCACCTTCTCCAGCAGGTAGGTATGGGTGTGTGCCCCCACCAGGCGGGGGGCGGAGGCGGCCGCTTTGAACTGGAGCTCAATGTACTTCCTGGAGAGCGCGTTGGGCACGAAGAAAAACCCGTCCTAGTTATACGGGTTACAACACCGAACTTCGGAGGGCCTTGGAGAGAGGCTCCTGTAGAGGTTCACCCTACAAAAAGTACTCCCATGGAAACTCGGACCCCACGAAAAAAGCAATATGTCAACGGCTTGACGTCGGTCCGATGTCCAGTTGTCCATCTCCAAGCACTAAAAAGAGGAAGCTAATTATACGCCAAGGGAGATTTGCCTTGTGTCGTTTGGACAATTCCCTGAACCTCAACGGATTGGATGTAAAGGAACAAGCCAGCAAACAAACAAAGACTCTCCTACGGTATCTTTGAAATTTTCCGAAGGATGGCTTCCCATAGTGGTCATTCTATCCTGGACACATCAGAAACATATCCATCTCTCCACCCATGTGGCATTGATCGCCAGGACCTCCATTCCTTGGGTGCTATAAATCCCAGCAAAAATACTTACCTTTTTGCTCTCTCAATCGCCACGTGCGGAAACACAGCTAGGCTAAGTATGTGGGGAATCCCGAAAAAATTAAAGTCTAAAGATCCAACCCAATAGCGGTAGAGTTTAAAGCCCAAGGGCCAAGGTCTCCCTCCCCAGCTTCCGCCCAGCCGATTCTTCGGGTCCCGAAGCGGGAGCTGTTCTCGTTGCGCAGGGTCTTGGCATTGCCCAAGGCCTCCAACACCGGGATGGAGTCCAGGACCTTCGAATCGAATCCACGCAACGACCGGTGCCGTTGGCGGCCGAGCCCGAAGAGCCTGGCTTGGGAGACACGAAACATCGCTTTCCTTATGGTTTCTCTTCATGCACAAAAGTGGCGCTGGTAAAACACATGGTGTCTCTGAACAGGGTTGCCCAACACATCGCACTAGTTTCCCCAAAAAACTTGGCCAGATTTAGACCGCCACAAAGTTAACCTTTCCCGGTTATCAGGGAGTGTCCGCGTTGGCTGGATTGACGTACTTCTGCTCAGGCCCGTCACAGAGACGCAAAACAATGCCATTACCAACCGCCCACCCCCCTAGGGAATGACATGACCACCCTCAACTAGCATCAACCTCAACCCTTGAACCCCCCTTATAACCCTGTTAATGGACAGGCTTCTTGATCGAGGGTTCCCATTACCTGAGGGGGAGGCCCTTTTCAAGATGGCGTCCGACACCTCTCCCAACAAAATGAAAAAAGGGCAAACCAGCATAGCCTATAGCCAATGCAGATTTAGGCGTCCGCCTTCTGAGCCAAGGGAATCCTGTTAAAGTCATCAAGTATTCTTGCAGATGCCCGACTCCGGTGCTTTCCTCCAAAAGTGATGAGAACCCCCACTTGGGGGCACCCCGAAATCAAACTGCTCTGCTGAATCCATCAACACTACTCGGTGAACCTCACTTCCTGCGGTGGGCCAACAAATCTCCGAACCTTTCCTTCTAAGAATGCTCCAAACCCCAAACCTGTCGTTCCAACCTGCTGAAACAGCCGCAAACAAGCTCCATAACCCCAAACACTTGTCGTTCTAAAAATGATCCAAGCCCCCCCCAAAGAAAAAAACACCTGAACAAATGCTCCAAACCTCCAAAAAGACACCCGACGGCTCACGGAGCTTTCCCCGCCTGTCGCTCCACCGTGGACATGGAGGCCTCCGCGCCTCCGGCGCCCGCCAGCGCCAGGAAGCGCATCACAAACCTACAGCACCGGTGTTCGAAAACCGCGACCATTTCGCGGGGTTGACACCCTTTGCTTTTTCGAGGATGCGCCTTTTTTGGACTGTTTGAACGGGGGCCACCAGTGCGAGGGTTTGAGGCAAACCGCGAGATCCCGTTTCGCGCTTTCGCCCGGGCACTTCGTGGTCTCCGTTTTGCCCGCGCCGCTCTCCCCGGAGACGAGCACCGTTTGGCCCACTGCGCGGTGCCACACGCCCTGCCGAGGGGATGCGATGCTCTCAGAAAATGGATTCGGACTGAAGAAGACCAAGGAGGGGGTTTGGGCGTTCCAACTCATGGGCCTTTTTGGTTGGTATTTTGACAAAAACAAGGACAACCATCTTTGCCGTTTTCTTGCACCGATTCCTACATTGACGCAACAACCATACTCCACGCTCGACCATGGAAACGTCGGGGGGCCATGGTTAATGGTTAAGTGGATAGATAGTCCCATAACCATTGCAAACCCCTGGGCTTGACCCAAAGGTGCTCTTGAGGATGGGGGCTCCTTTGACCAGACCTATGGAGTTTCACCCCCCATCCCCGGATGGATAGGCCTCATAGGCGGCCTTGGCGACGGCGTAGATGTGGGGCTCCTCAGGCTCCTTCTCCTGACTCTGACGCTAAGCGTCCATCAAATCGCATAGCTTCCTGGGTTAATTCACTTGGCATTCCTTTTTTTTCTTTTCTCCAAGATTCTTGCGTTTCACCATGGGGCTTTGATTCCCTCATTTCGTATCAAAACACTTCCTGCTGCTTGTCCTGCGTAATGATCAAATAATTCGGGTTCCGCTTGTCCCTATTCTGCTTGGAATCGAAAAGTTCTCCCATAGGTGCCGTGGTCAACGGTGGGTGGGTGGGTGTCGGTGCGTTGGTTGGTTGGTTGGTTGGTTGGCTGGCTGGTTGGTTGGTTGGTTGGTTGGTTGGGTGGGTGGGTGGTTGGTTGGTTGGTTGCTGGCTTGCTTGGTTGGTTAGGGTTGGCTAGGGTTGGCTGGGGTTGGTTGGTTAGGGTTGGTTGGTTGGCGTGGGTTGCTGCTTGCTTGCTTCGTTGGTTGGTTCGGCTCGTTGGTTGAGTGCTTGAAAGATTGAAAGGTTGCGTGGTTGAACGGTTGGTTGCCTAAGGACATGGCTTGAACCACCCAGACGGAACTTCCACTAAACCAACTCAAAAAAGACCTCCTAAAAAACCCAAGTTGAACCCGGACATGGCTGGCTGAACCACCATTCCACCAACTAAACACAGAAAACAAACAACAACAACCAAACAACAAACCTCAGGCAATGGTTCTGTTTTTCTTGTTTGGCCAGCAACTAAACACAGACAACACAAACAAGAACCTAAGGTAATGGCTGTATTTTTTGGTCAGCCAGCAACTAAACACAGACAAAACAACAACAAAAAACAAAAACAATAAAACACAAAACCTACGGACGTGGCTGGTTGTTTTAGGCCACCCAACCGGTCTCCGATTTCTCGGCTCGGTCTCTCGCGCTCCTGGGCTTCGGGGCGGATCTGGCGGATCACCGCCTCCAGGCGCTCCGCGCCGTAGAGCTGCGGCAGGGCCTTGAAAGGGTTCACCGCCAGCAGCATGGGGCCCGTCAAGGTGTAGATGGCATCCTGAATCCGACAGGTCTGGTACCCCCGAAAAGGTGTGGAGTTCTTTTTTTTCTCCTTTTTTTTTGGTTTTCTTTTTTGGGGGGGTGCAAAGGCATCCTGACATTTTCGAAAGAGGTGTGGCCTACCCCCCAAAAGGTGTGGTATGGGTGGGTGGGTGGAAGGGGGGAGGTGGGGCCCCATTTTTTTTGGTAGGCTTCCTTTTGGTGTGGCGTTAAACTAGGGGGAAAAGGGGATCCTCGAAAAAGAACCAAACAAAGAAACAAATGGACGGGGAAGGGTCCCAAAATTGGCGAGGATTGCTCTCGAGCGGATGGAACATTTCGGTTGGTCCGGGTAAGTTTGTGAACAGGACCTTCAGGTCTATGTGGAGGGGGCGGAAAGGGGTTCTCGCAACTCACGGCGCAGATGCTATCCTGGAAAGCATCCCTGGTTTCTCTTTTCTGGATTAGGGATCCATTCCTCCTCTCCACTAGATATTCAGTTGGTATCAATTCCTCCAGCTTGTTTGCCAGATTTAGGGATCAACCCAATTCTGAGATCTGCTGGGGTTTCTCACACTCCTCCATTTGCGCACAGCCACCAAAGAAACAATAATTTACAAGTCGGCATCATCTTCCTTCAAACCCCAACAAAGCTCACAAGCACACATCATCTCCGCAATTTGCTAATGATCATTGCAAGGAACAGGCAAACACATGCTCCCCAAGTCTTTCCCCAATGATACCGCCTGCCCTGACTGCTTGGTTGTCATGCCACTTCTTGTGGTGGCCAAATCACAAAGCCTGCCGTTGAGAATGCTGCTGCCACGTAACGGCCATGCGCCTCCCTTCAAGGCTTTGAGGGGCGGGAGGTTGGGGCTCAAGTCCCAGCACACCGCCCTTTTCCGCGCAGGCCCCTACCTGTCAAAGCTTCCTGTATCTGCAAATAAATATATATATATATATATATAACGCAGAATGCCCGTCTTTTTCGCAACCTTTCGAGGGTATGGTGTGTTCCCCCGCTCAGGCCCCGGGATCGACGGAATCGCCTGTTGGAAGCGGAGCTGCAGCGCATGGAGCACCGCGGGCTCGTGGAGCAACGGCAGCAGGCCCAGGTCCTGACGTTTTGCGCCGAGAAGCAGAAGGTCTTTGTCTGTCTTCGGGTACAAGTACCCCACAGGAACAACGGCAGAGAAGTCCCTGTAATAAAAAAGGCTCGAAATACCTGCAGACTGGATCTTGTAGTCTTCGTTGTTGTTGTTGTTGTTGTTGTTGTTGTTGTTGTTGTTGTTGTTGTTGTTGTTGTTGTTGTTGTTGTTGCTGTTGCTGTTGTTGTTACTGTAGAATTCCGAGCCCTTTCCCAACGTCACTCTTTCTGCGGACCCCCCAAAGGAACCAGCAGCCGGGTTCTCCCAGTCCTGCAGCTCCAAAGCCCCGCGGTTGGACCGCAGCACCTGGCATGCTCTGACCAGGTTCCAGACGTGTCGCCGAACCCGCGCCAAACATCCGAATCAAAGCACCGCAATCCCCATTTGTGTTTCGCTTTTTCTGGGGGGTCTCCCATTTTTTTATTTTTTTTTTAATTTTAAGGTTTCGCCTTCCTCATTCGCACACGCCTGCCCACATCTGTATGCTTCTCTTACCTGTAGAGCCGGGCAGAACAACTGGGATCCGCTTTCTCGAGTACTCGCCCCTACTCGGCCCAACTGTGAGGTACGCCAAAAGTCGCATCGTGAGATTTGCCGGAGATTTTGATGACCCTTCAACATACAACACAAATTTGGGAGGTACCCACTTGGGGAACCCTGAAATCGGTGGTTCCCCTGAACTCAAACCAACAACGCAATTCCCCCAAATTGCTGGTTTGGACTGGTGGAGGTTCGGGGAGGTTTCCCTTTGACCCTCGACAACCCCCCGCCAAATCACCGATCCCAACCAGCAAAGGGTATCTTGTAAGGGAGAACTTCTCATGAAGATCCAAAAAAACAACAGGCCAAAGAAGCCTCAAACGACCCACCCGGCCCAGGTCCCGATGGCCTCGTTGCGCAGGTGCAGCTGGCAGCTTCCCGTGGCTTTCGGCCGCGGTACCCGGACCTCTTCCCGGGTGACGATGGGGCGGTGCCCCTTGCCGGAGCCCTTGCCCTTGACCTCCACCACCACCACCTCACCTCAGGCGACTGTGGGTTCAACAACAAGCAACAAATGAATGAAAGATACAGTAACAGAATACACAAACGTGTCTAGTCTGCGTATTTACGAAAGGAATTTATCTATAGCCGTGTTTTTGTGTATACATGTTCACAAGGATGTGCAGAAGAAGTTCATGGCCGCCTGGGTGGCTGTCTGTATGCGAACAAGGGCTTGGGCTGAGAAACAAGAGAGGCAAGGGCCTTGGGCAATGCCGATGGGATTCGATCCTGCGACACGTTTTGTGTGTTGGCGCAAGAAATCACTTTTCTTTAGCAACACTCCCAAGGCAAACAAGTTTGATGTGCAAAAGTCTACATCCACAGTCTAAAACACCAAACACATGCTGCCCAGCAATATTGGGCCGCCCTCATCATCCTCAAGCCAACGGTAGTCGGGCGGCAAGATTGTCAGTCACTAGATTCTGCCACCACCCCAAAAAGCCAGGTACTGAACACATGTGGCTAGTACTGCAACCGCTATAGCCCAGTTGCACCTGTTGTCAATCCCAAGAGAGGTACCAACACCTGGTGTCGATTTTGCAACTTCTCCGGGTCTTCTTTGCGACGTTTGGCCCTGCAAAACTGCCAAACATCCCCCCATTCAAGCTCGTGGCCGCTTTCTTGCCCGAGTACTTTTCAACCAAACTTCACAACCATACAATGGCATAACATGGAACATCCATCTTAGGGAGTATCAGCCACATAGAACAGCCTAACTACGGCCCTTCCACCCGCCTCGCCCCACCCGCGCCCCGCCGGCCCCGGAGTTCGGCCTGCGGAGGTGTCCTCGAAGCCCAGGACCAGCCCCGGGCGCCAAATCTCCGCGTCGCAGGGCACCCAAACCTCCGCCCCCGCCTCCAGCGCCATGGCGGAGCGACCTGGGAAATCCGAAAAGTGAAAAGAACATCTGGAGGAAACATCTGTTCGTGTATTCATTGAGGTTGGTCTCTTGGCGGCTTCCGTGGGCCACCGATTCGTGCTTTGCTAAGAAGCCATTGCGTCCTTCGGGAAACCAACAAGCTGCGCCTTGAACGACCCTCCCTGAGTGTTGCTACGTTCAGGGAAAAGCCCTGAATGGTTCCCACGGAAGGTTTGTCCGAGTCCGTCCCACTTTGGGGCCCTGAGCCGAAAGAAGCGCACGACCATTTCCCCGCGAACAACTCGGACCGAAGAAATATGTTTCGGCTGTACATTGGCAATCACATCGGCAGACTTGCAAATGAAACCGTCAAAGGGTAGTCCGGAAGTCACGTAAATCTTTATGGCCCACAGGAAACTGCCATCAATCCGGATCCTGAAGAGTCATTCTCTGTGCTTTTGTGGCACTCCTCCCACCCCCTCATTGTGAGTGCCCAGAATCAGGGATCCTATCACATTAGGGCCTGACATATTGGTGCTTTTTTTTGCGCAAATCCGCGTGCCCATGGCCAAGCTTTTATCCGAGTTTCGGCCCCGGCCTCGTCTCTCGGGTCTTTGCGGCTCGCCTGAGAAAGCGGAGGTCTGTTGGAAGCCATTCTACTCACATCATTCGACAGTCATGGTCCCAATGGTGTCACTTCGATCGAGTGGATTGGCCAAAAAAAGTCTGAACTTTTTGATCTGGTCTTCGGTAGGCGATTTTCCCCCAGTTTTCAGAGGGTCATCCTTTGAAAGTGGTGCAGAACTTTGTCCATCCACAGCAGGGCTCGCTGGGACGCTTGCCCAGTGCCAGAAAGCAAGCGAAACATTGCACCACATTCAAAAGCAATGGGAGGATGGCAAAGCGTTGACAGCTGGCCAAACGGGAGCAGCTTTGTCTTACAAAAGTCTTGTCGTTGTTCGGGTATAGTTTGCCTTTCTTCTGTGCCGCGCTGGGCCAAAAAGCCGTTTTTGTTTTTGTTTCCTGCCCGATCGAATTGTTTAAACCATCACCCGCTCAAGTTCATTCAGTTTCACAGGGGTCTCCATATTTTCCTGACAGAAAACATCATCCCCAACGAGGATCAGCTTCGAAGTCTTGAAACGTGGCCTGCTGATCAATCACCCAAAGGGAGTGGGAACAAAAACGCCCGAGTCTCCAGAGGTTGAAGGTGAGTGTCGGAAAAAAGCCATCCAAAGCTCCTGGCCAAGCTTTTTACCTCAGGATTGATAAACTCTGCTTCATATTTCGCCCACCTTGAAAAATCACAAAATAAGGAGACGTTGGATATGTGGGTCTTGTTCGGTTCCCTTTCAACTCCCCCTCCGTTTCATCCGCCCTCGAAAAAAAAAAAAAAAAAGAAGAAAAAAAAGAGAAAAAACAAGAAAGGAAAACATAACTAGACCCAAACCAGCGAGCGGGCGTCCGAGTGCCACACTCAGGCCCAAGGTGCGGCCCACGTCTCGGGCGGCCTACCAGGTTACAAAGGCTTCTGAAATTTGCTACCCTCAGAGAGGCTCACCGGACTTTCCCCTTAGGATCAATTCGCTGGTCCCCTTCAAATCACCACTTTTGGAGGTTTCAATGGAAAACCATCAGTAAAGTGATCAAGTTGAAGTGGAAATCCAGTGAGGTCTGGTAAATCACCCTCTTGTCACGTTGACAGAACCCAAAGAAATGGTCCCTTGAAAAACATCGTCTTCGACCGATTCCTCAGGTTCCATGTTTGGAGCATCCATCATGGGCTTGAGGGTGAGCCTTTGAGATGTTTTCCCTGACGCCGTGGGGGTCCGAAACTCGCAGGCAAACAAACTCACAGGCAAGTTTCTGCCACCCCCCACAAAAACAAAGAGTGGGCTCCTTGTGGTTTCTCTTACGGCGAACGTATCACGGCCCCCGCCCACCCCTCCCCTGGGAAAGAACGACATAGCCATGCCTGGTCTGTGGTTTTTGGAAGGAGCCTTACCCCAATTACCCGCAAAGGGTCGGCCACCTGGCTGGCGCATTGGGCAAATGGCCAAGCAAACGACAAACCCGACATGACACCGAACCTCAAACAGTTTCCCAAACAAATTACATCAGATGCTGGGCTCCGCCACTTTGAGGGTTTTCCATTTTGCGGTGGTACAGGACGGAAGGAAACCGGCTCCTTTTGCCCGCTCCCCACATGCGGGGGATCTTCCCGGAGAGGTCTGGGTTTCAGGGGGCACGAAAAACCATGGTTCAGCCAACATGTCCGGTCTCCGAATAATATTCGAAAGGGGCTGCAGGTTCTTCGAAACCAAATTAAGTCATGAGAGAATAATGGTTTCCTCTTTCACCAACCCCTGGGTTCGCTTTGCTGCGGTAGCAGTTGTCGGAGGAACGCCAGTCCATTTGTGTGAAACTCTTTCTGCCGGTTCTGTTGGCTCTCGGAAAGTCGGAAACGTGTCTAAATTCCGTCAAAGGTTCACAACCATCCCTACCCAACCCGGTGTCTTGACGTGGTCAAATGTGGTGTGAGAATAGGGAACCCTCCAACCAGATTGGCTCGTGGTTTCCATCGGCTCCTCTCTCCTTTCTTGTACGAGCCACATTCCCTATATTTCCCTTTGAACCATTACCCGCAAAGGATATCACTTAAAGCTGGTCCAAACGGTGATGTTCAATTCTACCACAAGGATACCCTCAAAACACACACACACACCCATGCAATGGGTGTTTTCTTGAGGGCACTCTTTTGTTTCGCGGGTAACCAACCGGACCATCGATCGACATTCTTTTTTGGGAGCCCCGAGCCAGCGGCGTTGCCTTCTGCGCTTCTGAGGCGCGCCAGCGGCGGGCGCTGTAGGGCTCCCCGTGCCAGGCCCTAAGGCTCACGAGCTTGCCGAGGGAGCGGATGGTTGCACCAATCACTTCATCAACTAGCCCAAGCAACCAGCCAGCCAAGGAACCAACCAGCCCAGCAACCAAGCAACCAAGCAACCAAGCAACCAAGCAACCAAGCAACCAAGCAACCAAGCAACCAAGCAACCAAGCAACCAAGCAACCAAGCAACCAAGCAACCAAGCAACCCACCAACCAGCCAAGCATCCAAGCAACCAGCCATGCTACAAGCAGAAAATCCGCTTCTCGATTCGGCTCCATTTCTTTCACTGAATAAGGAGACCTCAAAGGGTAAACATCACTGGTCTATGGGGGTGCATCGCAAAAATGGGCTTATCCTTGGATGAGCACCGTCTCCATGGAAGTCGGGAAGCGGTGCTGGCATCTTTTTAAAGGGTGCGTTTAAGGGCGCAGTTTTTGTGAGGTCGGTTCAAAGGGACACATCCCTAAACATCGCCCAAAGATTTAGGCTCCGCTAGGGGTGAAAGTCAAAGTCTCTGGGGCCCTTGTCCTATCGCATAAGAGGTTTTTGAGAATGACAAACAAGATGATGCCAGCAACTATGGCTGATGATGTCAGTAGCTGATACATACATGCCTGATGCATATGTATAATATATACATATATATATATATATATGTCATATACGCACTCAAATGTTTTACCCTTTACCCGTGACTTATCAATAAATTGCCCGACAGCAAAACAAACAGGGTATCTTGCCAATGTTGGGGCTCGCGCTTTGGGGACGCGCAATACCACCTAGCTTTGCCAAGCCAAACCTGAATGCTCGATTGAGGTCTGTAAGAAACAAACAAACTCAGTGCTTCGAGGTCCATATGGCCATGGGTCAAAATCCAAATCGTACGCCCCCGTGAACATCCGATTCAACCCCCACTCAAATAGGTTCGAAAATGGGTGACTTCACCCACCCCGAAATCCGAAATGGGATCCCAGTCGTTTCCCACGGCAACGCAACGTGGGCGGTTCCGAGAGGGCCGGACTCCAGGGCCCGAGGCTCCTGGGCCGCAGGCCAGGGTTCCCCGAACGCCCTACGACATGGGAAGACTTTTTCTAAAGAAACAACGGGTTGTGTCTTCTTCTTCTTCTTCTTCTTTTTTTTCTCTCTGTTTTATGGGTATCACGGTATCCAGAACAGATATCAGACCACCTAAATGGAGAAATAGATGGTTGAGGGTTGGAAAAAGGACACTTGCAAGCCCAGCAACAAAAAATGATTGGACACCTCGAAGTTCACCTTCCTCTTTTTCCTCCGGGCTGCGCTTCCTTTGGCGTTTCTTGGTACACCGCATCTCCTCCATCCCGCCCTTCCGCCGATGAAAACATCGAGCGCGCCGCAAGAGCTGTGCAGAGCTCAAGCCCAGTCCGGCAGACCGCTTCACATGCCAATCACTTGATGGGAGAGAAGTGCTCGAAGAACTTCCAACCACTTTTCGCCTCGCAAGAAAAATGGAAACCAAAAGGGATCACAACTTTAGGGGCCCTAGTTTGGCACACAGCCATCTGGCATTTCATCCATGCCGAACTCGCGGGACCTGATGCGAAGATGAACTTCTGCTACCGACCCCGGACAAACGGGGATACCTTTCTTGTAGATTTCAGGATAGCCTCCTACGCTTTGTCCGTGCCGCTCCTAGAAGATGACCGGAGGGTAGAAAATTGCTTGGTTTGACCAAACCTGCAACAGTGGCTCTGTTTTCACCTGGAGAAAATGACCCCATGCTCCGGGTTACTGCTTGGGTCGAGGTGGATCTTTCCCATGTCGCTCAGATCCCATAGGCTATGGGCGCATGAAGGCCAAAGGACACCATTTGCGACTACCAAACAAGTTTTGACCCTCCGTTTTGTTTTTAGCGGCACGGAGAAGCAGGCAAAGCTGAAGGCTATCCTGGATCCATACAAGCTGAAAACAATGTCCAGGCAAAGCTACGGTTGTCCTATGCTTTCTCACAACGTGCAGAAAGAGGCTTGCCTGCCACGCAAAATTCCCCCCCGATATAGTTTGGCTCAACGACGAAAAGGTGCGTTTAGCAGCTGCGCTTTAGGGTTTAGCTGTTTAACCCACCTTCAACTGGCTATCAGCAGTTACATTCCCTAAAGGGGTGCGGATAGGTTTCCTCAGGCGCGATGTTGTCCAAGCGAGCGTCCCCGTCCTGAGCTTGCTCTCGGCCTCAGCCGAAAACACTCGCCGATGCGCGAATTGTGACCTGTGCCCTTTGGGTTGTCCTCCAGATTTTCCTTGGCGATTGTGGCTGTTGCCTCATGTCCCCAAATCAGCAGTAGACTGCCAACAATAGTATAAGTGACTCATTTCCGACCAGCCTGTTTTGGCTGGTGATTGAACACCTGCCATGTGCGGATTAACAGTGCTAATGGCTGTCCCCTGATGCGCACGTGATGGCCAACCAGCTTTGCCGCTTTCTTCTCAGGGATTGTTCGCTTAAGCAAACAAACAACTGTCAAAGAATCAGAGCATGCATTGCTTTCAAGGAAAATGCCAACAAAAGATCAAATCCGGGCCCACCACCAGGTCCTCTTTGGAAAACGCACTTAGTGACTTAGTGACTTGGAGCTCGTGGGTTCCTTAAAGGAATCATCCATCAAAACACCAGTCTTACAAGAAAATCCTCGAAATCAGCCGGAGGTGATTCTCTTGACTGGCCCAAATGCATCCTGGCTCTGCTTCATGGGTCGCCAGAGCAGGTTTTTTACACAGCTCTGATTGCAGTCGCTCATAATCACTTTTGAGTGCGGTTCAAACCCCCCATTTCACAACGGGGGGGGGGGGGTTAATAGAACCACATTTGTTTACCTAAGCATTGTCATCATCTAAATTCGGTCAACCATTCTACATAACCCTAGGCTTGTAGGTTGCAGGTTTCCATGAATTGAACAAAATTATGGGCAATTTAGTCCCCACATCTCATATAGAACTGTTGCAACCCGCCGTCCTGCAAATGAGCCGGTTTTGGGGTCGCATCCCTTTCGTTATTCCTTTGACTATCGGAACGGAATAACCTTGTAGTGGACACCCAATTTGCTTGAAGTGAAGTACCCAGAAAAAAACAAATGGAACTCTTCAAGGGTTTGGAGAAGTATTTGTTTGACGAAAACCCCAAGCAGAAAGGCAGCCTTGAAGCCCCCCGTCTAACCTGGGGCGCTCTTCCCCCCAGCAAAAGATCTGACGGTCTCACTTTTTGTGGCTTCCAAAGGGGAGAGAGCCATTTGCTTTCAAAAGGTGCCAGCTGGGCGATCACAGCTGACCATGCAACCGTGGGACTGGGTTGGATCAGGAGATTCTCACTCTGGCCGAAGTTTTCCAGCTTTTTGCCGGCCAAACTGGTCCAAACCCCAAAAGTCGAAAGTCCATAAACCCAGGGAGCTGAGAATTGAGTGGACACATTCGACCGGCGATCTTCCAAACCCGGCGAAGCCCATCGGTTCTGGGCAGCCGACGGGACTCCTCCGCCTCCAGGCGTGGCCTGGTCAAGGCGTTTCCAGTCAGCTTGCGACAGGCACATACCTGGGTCCTCCAGCAGAGAGTGAGAATCAGGGTACCCTTTTTCTGTTTTCTGTTTTAGTAGGGGAACCCTCCCCCAAGATCAGAGAGTAAAAGGGCACTGCTGGGGGACCTAGCATACACACACAACAAAATATTGGAACCTTTTTCTTTGGCCCTTTGAGAGGCGTACACACACACACACACACAAGAAAAAGGCAAAACACAAATCGGGCCCTGGCGCCTCTGAAGAAGCCCCCTTTTAAAGGAGATGCCAATAGTAACAACCACCCTTCTGTCAGCTTCCACTATTGTTGGAAAGAGGGCAACTATAGCCACACAAATGATCACCGATCCACGATCAAATGATAGGACACGCTCTAAAAGCAAGTGCAACACCTCAACAAGATCACGCCTCACCCACTGTCCTTGGTACACATCTACCACATCTACACAAAACCCACTCAGATTCTGGCCCCCCCAAAATTTGCCCCAAAATAGAAGCTAACATTTTGACAAGGAGTCCCTGAACTCGCTGGAGCTCAGGGGAATGAGAAATGGAATGAACCCCCCCGACAAATACCATCCAACTGGTGGCTTCATGATTGGACTTAGGCAACCAGTCAAACTGAATCTGTATTCTTTGCTTCCCTTTGAGTCACTGGTAAAATGCAAAATGTATCCTAAGTCTACAGGTTTCTGTTCACCAAAGCCACTGGGTTCATTCGACCAGCGGAAGCCCGACTGAGCACACCCTGGCCCCGCGGAACGACCGCTCTGGGGTTCAAACGGCAGCGATGCAGAGCGCAGGAGTCGCAGGCTTCGCCTCGAGTCACGGCTGGTGTTCCGCTTGAGAGAGGTTAAAATAAGTTGGTGCCTGCCTGACTTTTTCTTCTGTAGTCTATTTAGTAGGGGAACCCTCCCCCCAAAGGGTTGGCAAAAGGGCACTACGGGGGACCTAGAAGACATACAACCACATATCCACATGGTTCAAGAAATGCTTCATGGGCGCTTGTTGTTGGGGCTTTGAAGCTTTTGTTCTCTGGAGTCAATTGGGGGCTGACCTCACTGGGCCCCAAGCCACCTGAACGTCAACTTCGGGACCGCGCTCAGTGCAGGTCGGTGTGTCACTTCGTAGGGGATCCTGATGTGGGGGTGGGTCAAAATTAAACCACCAGGGGACCGCAGGTTTTAGTTTGCAGGGTTCCATTTTGGGTACCTATTTTTGACCCACAGCCGTATGGACAGTGCTCCAGATAGATCCGACATTGAGATTCATGATGTGAGCTTGCAAACCCCGCGAGGTCGCTACACGTTGTGCCCAAATAAACATGCAGCCGCACCCGAATCGCATGCCCCGAATCCATATCTATCGGGGGTAAGAACGTCTTTGAGTTGGACCTGTGAAGGTTGGGGATTTGAAATTGAGCTGTGCAATCCAGGCGATGCTTGCTTACTCGCTCACGGAGTGGGGGGTGAATGGATATCTACCATTGCTATTCTTGCGATAGGGAAGGGAGGGAAATGATGCAGCAGCGCCTCCAAAGATGCAATCCTGCTGGCTCTTTGCCTCTCTCTCTCTCTCTCTCTCTCTCTCTCTCTCTCTCTCTCTCTCTCTCTCTCTCTCTCTCTCTCTCTCTCTCTCTCTCTCTCTCTGTCTCGTGACATTTCTGTGCCATGTTCAACATGCCCATGGGTCGTAAGCATGGCGGGTTGCCTCGCAGCCCTTGCACGGCAATGCCTAAACAGAGGCTGACCAGCCTTGCAGAAACCAAGAGAAAGGGCCCATGGCACCACACATCTCCTCAAATTCCGTCTTTCCGCTTTCCTGGCATCCGAGGCAAACCTGTCTGGTAGCCCAAGCTATGGGTCCCGGGCAACCCCTTTGCCGGAAAAAAAGCGACGGAACGGCGCGGACTCTGCGGTGCCGGGCGAGCGCTGCCGGCTCTTCCGGGTTTCCTGCTCCTCCAGCATGATCTGATCCTAGGTGGAGGGGACCTCAGGGTCCCCCTTTTCCGCTTTGCAGTGACTCAAAGCGGGGAGGTTGGCCGGAAATTGTAGAGAGCAGCAAACCTGAAGTCTGGGGATCCCGATTCCCCCCCAGTCCCTTGGGAGTTTGCCTTGGTGGCTTTCGGCGTCTCTGAGATCCCAAGCTGAGGGCTCAAGCGGAAGTGCGCCAAAGCTTGGTGATCCATGTTGCAAGGCGACGTCGAAACTTCCGGCTTTGTTTATGCGGCCATTCCGAAAGCTCGGCAACTGGAATACTCCTTGGGGTTTTCCAGAGAGTTCTCAAAGGGCCGAGGATTTCTCTTTGTGCTTGAACTTCTCCTTTCGTAGGTCAAATGGGGTATCCCTCAAACTGGCTCGAGGTCGCCCCTTTTTGGGTTCCATGTCAAGGGGAGAAACTTGGGAACTTTTTTTAGGTGAACATTTGTGGTCCGTATATTGCTTTGGGACCCCTTTCGGTCTTTTGGTTGGTTTCAAAGGAAGCCAAAAGGAACCCACCGTATTTTAGGGGTTCCCTGAACGGAAGGAACTTATCACTGGGAACCTCCTCACTCCCATGAACCTAGAATCTCAGGCTGCTTTCTCTCTGTCGCGATTTGAGACGTGTCCTGTGTGCACGTTCCATGACGGCATCTGGCGCTTTGAAACCAATTTGGGGCATCATGCTGACCCCAGATTTATCAACCTTTGATGCATATGCACATGTTATACGGAAAGGGAAACACACAAATCCATCAGGTTCTACTCAGTTCTGAGGTCAACCTTGCCTATGTCGAACCAGAGCTGCAAGGCAACCTCCAAGGTTCGACCGTGCAGCTTCGAACAATAAGATAGGGCAGGGTCAAGTTGTTTTGGCTCAGAGTCTGCCTGGTTCGAAACTTTAGGCTTGGGTTTCAAACGCTTCGCCGTGTCCAGCGTCGAATTGGCTGGGCAGGACCGTCTTGGTCCACGCCGTATGCGCCGCAAGGCCGCGAGGGCGGCTTTGCCAGCACTTGTCGCCTAGTTGGTCTCAGGCCGGCAAAGAGTAAAACTTTGGGCTGGGTGGGGAAATCGTCATGATAAAAAAAGGTGAAAAGGTTGAACGTACCAAAAAACATAGCCAAGTCACTGCTTCAAATGACGTTGCGCCTGCTCACTGAGATGCGGCATACGCATTGTTGTGAGTTGCATATACCTGAGACAGCACGTGACAACGTTACTTGTGACATTGCGGGAAGCGGAGAGGTAGTTATCAACATTCCCCCTACTCCAAATACCCTGTCTTTTCAGGGTATCATGTCGACGCTCTACTAAAAAAGGAGGTATTTACAAGGACAACCAGGTTTTCCCGAAAATACTATGAACAAACGGGTATTTTGAGTAGGGGTTGGTGAAACTGAACTCTGGCAAAAGTCGCTTGTCAACAGTCGATGCGTGCGCGGCCAAGCTGCGTTGCAAATGCCTTTTCTGCTTCTGCGGGCGCAGGGCTCTCTTTGGCCACGCACCTTTGCCGGCGCCATCAAACAACAAACGCCTTTTTTGAGATCATGTTGAGGGAAACCCTCCAAAAACAGAAGCAACCACACACACACACACAAATGTGCACAAGACAATAAATATATTCGATTCTCCTAGGTTTCAAAGTGCAAAACCCATGCGAATTGAGGCCCCTATGGCTGGAAGACTCACGCCGGGACACTTCATGCACAGCTCTCTGTGCAGGATGAATCGCCCCATCGAGGTCAGCCCTTCCGCACCCATGGCATGCTTGACGCCTTCCAAGTTTGCCAGGATGTCGCCTTGGAATCAGCGTTCCGACCCCAACACCTGCCATAGGCCAAAGGGCAACTCTCTTCGTAGTTGATTTTTCAGAGATTAATTCACGTTAACGGGTGATGCGGGTGTTGCCGCGTGCGCAAAGCGAGGCTTCAGATTTCTGAGGGCGGTGCGAGTCTTTTTACCTCACCCCATCCGCAAGCTTAGAATTATTTGCCACTAGCAAAGTCACTCGCAGTGATCAGCCATAGGGAAGCACGACCTTGATGAGCCCCCCCCAAACAAGCAAGCTAATGACCCCAATTTAAAAGGCTTTATTCTTTGAAGCAGACGAGTTCATAATATGAACCATCCGAAATTCAGCTAATAAAACACATCCGAAAAAGAAATCACTTATTTTCTCGCTTGGAAGACTTGTATCCTGTTCGTGCGACGTGGAACCCCCTCCAAAGACCAGCTTTTGTTCCCGGGAGGCATGGACTGCAGAGTGCTGGTTCAAGAGCTCGCCTTTTTTGGACCCAGCCACGACTGAACAAAGACAACCGCAAGAAAGTTCGAAGGTTTGGTTTTGAACGAGTCAGACAACAGTTTGATTGTCTAGAGGGAAACTCCAGAGGAAATACAAGCCGCAAGCTCCTTTTTCAGAACCCTTAAACAGTTGGGAGCCACATGGTGGATTCAAAGGGACATTTAGACGTATAGTAGCTGATCTAACGATTACGACATGAACAATGTGACACCCATGCCAAAACAGGGCAGGGGTGGTTAATTCAAAAGAACACCTACTCGTCGGGTGGCTGATAAAAACATAACACCCATCCCAAAGCGAAGCCCCTGGGGTGCTTGATTTCAGGATGACGCCCATCGCACGAACCGGACACCTGTCCTTAGAGTGGCAAATGCGCCCTTGTGGCCGATAAAAAAGGCCTCGCAGGAAAAGGAATTTTGAAGGAAATGATCACACAACAGAAACCTAGCGGTTTTTTAAAGAAACGACCTAAACATCGCTGGTGCTTAGTGGAGAATCTGGGAATAAACCCAGGGGTCCCCTTACAGGAAACCACCAGTTGGATGGTTTATAGGGGTCATTCCATTTCTCATTCACCCAGGTCACCGAATTGGCCCTCCGCAAACTTCTCCGCCACTTCGGCCGCAATCTCCTCAGCGAAGGAGCGGAACCGTCGCAAGTGAAGGGGGCACACTGGGCAGTTTTTTGCTTTGTCGGCTCCCAGCCAGTTTTTGGCCCAGAAGTCAGAAGATGAAACAAAGATCAAGAAGCAGGCCTGGATGCCCGGAAAGCTTCTCAACTTGTGGCCACCTTTCATAGGAGCTTCCATGGAATCGCCTGAGCTCGGGTAACTACTTTGCTTTTGGACCCTGCATTTAAGAACCCCAAAATCGGGCACATGCGCACTGAGACCACATTGGCACAACATCCGAAATGAAAGGCAATCAAACAATGTAAACCCTGGAACAACCCCATGTTACAACAAACATAGTATCTTCAAAGTCTAGTTCACATTTCGTCGACCTTGAATTGTAAAGCGTAATCTAGGAGACCCCAAACGCATGCCGGTTGCGTCAAAATGGCGTGCCTTTGGTTTCCCTTGTCAGCCAACCGCAAAAGGGATAACCTTACAATCCCAAAGCCCCACAAGAACGGAAAGTTGAAAGCTGTGGCGCCACCTGTTCTAGCGGGATCTCCACGTGGGCGGTAAAGTATTCCTCCACGAAGGGGTCCCACTTTCGCACCTGCTTGTAGAGGCCGCTTGCCTTGGTTCGCTTCAACCATGGCCATGGAGCCCGGAGACCTGGAAACGGACACATCGTTTCCAGAGGCCAGTCTTCCATGTGGGGCTGCGGGGCATGGATGCATCCTCAAATGAGATGATTCGCAAACAAGTGGTTTCCTCTTGATCTCTTTGCAAACGACCCGAAAGGAGCAGCTCAAACAAAACATGGCCTCGATGTGCAGCGGTGAAAACTCCTCTTGTGGTCATGGTGATGGTCCCTTACATGGGCCCATGACCTACACAAGCGTGTCAAATGACCATGACATGGAAATGCCGAACACTGAAGGCGCCATGCTGCCGGGCGGAAATCCGGCTTCGCCGCCGCCCTTCGGCCCCACCGCCGACCACCCGCCGTCGCTGGACTTGTTGCCGCTGACGGCGGTTGCTGCGGTTTCTTGTAGCCGCAAGTCGCTCCCTTGATGGGAGGTGCAGTCAAAAGCAGGTCTGCCAAGTAGTTCACCACATCATCCTTGCAAGATTTTCAAGCCGCCCAAAACAGGCAGACATCAACTTGGAAGAAAATAGACCACATTTGGTTGGGGTCATGAAACGCAACCCTTTATCTTCTTGAAACACAGCGACCAACCCATGCTATCTTGGCTTTAGACACAGCCTCCTTTGCTTCCTGGGATTCTTGGGAGTAGTTTGGTTTGCCAGGCGGAATCTGCTACCACTTTTGGAGCGTAGTCTTTCCGTACCTAGGGGTCTCTTAAGGGTTATATTTTTTTGGGGTCTCCCACAAAGGAAATCTGATCAGTCATTTCCAGTCAAGTCCGAAACAAACCCATATCCACCGGACCCTCTGGTAGCTCCAAAACTCTGCTTGCCTTGACCAAGGCATTTCTTGGACCCAAGGAGGTTAAAATGGGACCAACGAGACAATAAATAAGTAAGATGAGACAAACAAATGAATCAAGAGAATAAACAATAATATGAAAGACTAAGATATAGGGAAATCATATGAACATATATAATGATAGGACATATCAATAAAACGTGAATGACATAAACCAAGATATATAGAAATAAATATTAGCATAACATATGAAAAGTATATAATAAACAATATAAGAAACACATAATAAAATACTTCTAATAAACGATAAAAACAAATGATGAAAGTCTAGACTTTTAATGATTCAGATCGGAAGCATCAATACGGAAGGGTGAGGAAATTGCCTTTGACAGCCACTGTTTGCGACCTTCTTGCTGGGGTATGGGGTTTTGAGGATTCTTGGCTGCAAAATAGGCAATCTGCGTCCATTGCCCCCACCCCTGCAGCCCCCAAGTGCCTCGTTGACAACTCCAGATTAACTACAAGGCGGGGGCCAAATTTGGTCCTCTAGGGCAGTCCAACAAATACTTGGTGATTCTCTCCCATATGCAGTCTACCCTAAAACATACAATTACAGTAGTGTAGGATACTTACGAACTTCAGATGCTGCGTGTGTCCTTGACCGACGCGGCGAAATGCAGCGCGTCGCCCAAGGGCCAGTCGCGCACCTTCTCGAAGTCGGTGCGTACGCCAAGGCCCGCATCAGCGATCCATTCGCGGATGGTGCCCATGTTGTCGTCGTAGACTTGCCCGTAGCCATACCTTCGGGCCAAATGTTGCAACTGGCTTCTGTGTTTCAATTGGTACAAATTGTTTTGCAAACAATACTTTAGCTATTTCCCTCACTTCCTGAGTGGAGTGGCCAAAAGAAAGTCCAAACTTTCTGTTTACCACTAAACTGGTCCAAACCCAAAAAGTGACAAAAGTCCGCAACTTTTCTCTCAGGGAGTGAGTTCTTCAACGGTGGCCATCCATTTTTGCTTTGGCCCTTCAACCTGTTTGTCTCCAGTTCGCCTGGTCCTGATTTCTACAAAGAAGGCTGGGATTTTCGGCTCCGGAATCCGGCAGTGCCCCTGCAGTTGGGACCCACACACACACACACAGCCCTCCCCGCTTATTTGAAACTAGCAACCGAGAAGTCATGGGATGGGCCACAGCCAACTGCTTCTTTGAGCGCTTCGGACTTGAGCTGGGATGTTGCTTAGGAAGCGACTTATTTCCCGCTAAGATGGTCCAAACCCAGCCAGTTTCAAGCCCAGGAACTCAGGGAGTGAGAAAAGGTACTGCTCCAAACCAGGGAACTATGGGGAACCCTGGTCACTGGGACCGGGGATAAGCGTCGCCTTTGCGAGTAGCCGCCCATGAAGAACACCGCGCGGCCGCATTTCCGGCGTATCTCCTGGAACAGCTCCTCCCAGAGCGGCTTGTAGATCCTGATGTCCATCTGCTTTGTGACGTGCTCCTAACTCCAAGGCTTTGGCCATTGTCTAACACATGATTGAAAGGATACAGTAGCAATTCGCAGGCATGTCTGCCTAAAACCTGATTGAACGGATACAGTAGTGTTTTGAAAAAAAGGGACCCCTGACTAACCCAAGCAACCCAATGATACGCTCATGCGAGGTCGAAAAACAAGTTCCTCCCGGTGGAATTCCGCAAAGCGCGGGTGGCAAGCCCAAACACCCGGCATTTCTTTGAAAAAGCGGTGCTTAAATTCAATACCATCTTCTTCAGGGATTTCCTGGTTGGAGCTCTTGCATGCTGCCAGATGATCCGACAACTCGAAACAAGCGGACGCGCTTGCAAAAAGAATCATCATCTTGGCTGACACTAGGTACTCCAGTAGAGAGGTTAGAACAAGCTTGAGGGTACCCTTTTTTTGGTAGTCTATTTTAGTAGGGGAACCCTCCCAACCAAGAAACGGTAAAGCTGGCGCCAATTGCTGGGATACCTAGCTGATCTCCCCTCCTAGCTGTAGCCCTGCCATGTACACACGAGGCGCGTTCCCAAAGTAACTGACGCCCAGGACTTGGAAGCCATCGCTGCGCTTCAGCATCTGCAAGATCTCTCGGACACCTCCACCTCCTGCGAAAACGATCCACTGGGTTGAACCTTGAACTTGGATTTGGACTTTTTCCCGCGGAAAAAAACACTTGTGCTCTATCCCCTAAAAAAGACACAAAAAACAAAAGGAGGTTCAGGTTTCCCTTTGAACTCCCTGCAAGTTTCAAGTGACGAACCAACCCTCCAGTCCCGTATTTTCGGATTTTGAAGGAAACCATTGGGTAATGGGGCCGAACCACCTAAGATTTGGCTGGGGACTCGTTTCATCCACACCTTGGTTTTGCTTCTCGAGGCTGCGAGTGAAAGGTCTGGGCCCTTTCGCCGTACATGCATACTCAGGGCTCTCCATACAATCCCTTTTGGGTAATATCTGGAATCTCGCTATGCAGGGACATGGATGCAGGGAGGGTTTGGCAATTTTTACTCTTTTCGCTACAGATCAACAACATCTATCCTCAATTACGCAGGGTCTTGATCTACGTTCGGTGGCGGGCGCTTGCTATGAGGAGATTCCAGCCGGCTCTTTCCCCTCTAAACACCGAAGCTGACTTTGCATTGGCACGCTGAGAATTTCAATCCCTGAAGTGAAGGGGAACCCTGGCAGCGAAAACCGGCCTTGGGTCCGGGAGCTTGCTACGGCTTCCTCGGGGTCCATTTCAACCGGGGACTCGTATGGTCGTTTGGGTTATGCGTGCAACCTCCGCCCTGAAAGCTTTGGTTGTACATCTTTTTCAGGACTCCCGGGTTGGCATGAACAGGGCGTTCATATCGCACCGCAAAAGCTCCAATCTAGGGTGGCCTGCTACTGACATGGACACACTGAAATATTGCAGGGAACCCCCCCCTTTCCCGAACTACCACCGGCTTCGATGCTCTTTTGGCCGACAAGGGCTAATCTGCAATTTCCCGTCTAAACCCATCAATCCGAACACGCATACCCAAACACATGGCCATGGGGCATAACCCATGGCTCCCATTTTGGGGTGGATGAACATGCATTTGCTTTCCACCTATTTTGATGTTCACCAGGGGGTTTCCTGGGTTTTGACCAGCCACATGGAACCCGAAGACAGTCCGAACCACCTGGGTTCAGTCCTCGGTACTGCAAGTGCAGGTCACCGGGAAGTTTCCAGCTCAGCGAGCCTTTCAGCTCCGCCTTCTTGCCTGGCAAGAACCATGTGGGTGGACTCTGCTGCTTCTTTTTTTTGTTGTTTGGCCTTTGGAGGCAAACCCAAGGAAACCGGCCATGTGCCCTATTTAGATCGGTGAACCAATCAAACATTGGAAGATTCCAAGCAAACATTGGAGGATATAAACGAACCATGCCGTGATTTGTAGCACAAACGCCAAATAACATGGAACATACGAACCAAACACAGACTGGGGGATGGCTTGATGGCCGCCAAACTCGGGGTGGTTACTCATTGGCAATCCATCCATCCTACCGATGCCCACTAGCGATGGATGAGCACATGTCGCTCGAATGCCCAGGAGGGTGGTCCAACAATAGGGCAACCAAGACACTCCTCCAACACAGGGCCCCCAAAGCACTATCAGGGGGCGCTAAACAACTAACTAGATTGAATGGGGTGGGCTACCTTAAACACACGCAAACTTAGTTATGACCGCAAGAGAATATTGTATAATTGTTTTGCCCCTTATATTACCTAAGGGAAACAGGGTGTACCTTTGTATAGTGTCCAAACACATCCCGTTTAACGCCCTGGGGGTAGCCGGTGAAGCGGACACATTTCTGCACGTAAAGATGGGCCGTTTCAGGTTTGGGTTCAGCGGTATGGAGGGTATCTACACCCATCCAGATCTACAGATCTACAGAACGAGATTTGGCCTGAACATCGCTACCTGAAGCGAACTTCGGGAGCTATACCACGGATACATGCTGCGCACGCTTCTACCCAGGGTATTTACATGAGCATGCCGCCAACAAAAAGCCACAGACACCGCCCCACATATTTGCCAATGTCTGGCCCGGCCGCCATTGCTCTTCTTGCAGAAGAGCGAACTGTCTCCCAAAAGGCCGTAGACACCGTTGGTCATGGCCCTCACCTCCAATCCGCGAACTTCGGGGAATGGCTTGAGCCAAAGCGACGTGGGATGTGAAGGCTTTTGTTTTGAGTGGGAACCAGCGGGTGACGTGTCAAATTGTCAGACATGGGAAGATTCGGGGCTGAAGCTCGGAGACACAATGAATGGATACCCGACAATATCACCAGAACCTGATCGGACATGGACTTCCCAAAGCCGATACCCACTGTGGATGGACAAAGTCCTGCAGTTGGCAGGTGCTTGGTCTATCCCGGCATGGCGTGTCTTCCAACTGCGAAGCGGAGCAAAGCGGATACCTTTGGACCACCTAAGGCGGCACTACATTTGGTTGGGGGCAGAGGGTCTATTGGATCCAACGCGTGGGAACAGTTTTGGCAACCTGACATGAAGCGATGCCAACATGGCCTCCTTACCAACATGAAGCTGAATCAAATTGGCGAAGAACGGTGATGTCTGAATCGCTTGGAAAAGGGACACATAAGGATTCCTGTTGGATCACGGGATAACTAAGGTAGCTTGAAGCACGTGATGAGATTCTGCATGCCGGCTTGCTCCAAGCCTCCTCTGAGCAGAAGGTCGTTACAGCTTTTGGAGGTTTCATAGAAACCTCGTGTGTTTACGGGGTGATTTGGTCACAAAGACCAGCCATGCGATTGATTCAAACTTTCCCTACCCCCTGGCCTGGAAGGCATCGTTGGTTACTCATTGGATGCCTCGAATACTTTTGCATCGCTTGGTTGCTAGGAAAGGGCAGGGGGAGTAGTTCAATGGGATCTCAGAGGAGCCATGGAAATCTCTTTCGCCAGCTGGTGGATATTGTCGTCACTTCGGCTGCGATGTGATTTGCCCATTCATTCAACCCGGTTTCCCTGGGAGCGTGGCGTAGAGGGGAGCGGACACTCGCCAAGGGACAGGTCTGGCCTCAAGTCGCAAGGGCCATCTGAGTTATCCAACCCTGGGAAAGGAGCGATGGCCAACAACCACAGTGAAAATCAATGGGTGCAGATTTATTTCGCCGTTTTTTCTTCTCGTGTTTCTCTCGTTTTTTTTTGTCTTGGCCCTATTTTTTACCGCATTTTCTCGCGCAATCGTATTTTACGGCAGCGGCGGCTTTGGGCTCTTGGCGCTTTGCGCATGAGAACATGCTCTGAACGGCCATCCCTCAATTGAGCGCCCGAGAAGCCATTGACTTTTGGTTCTAGTCACTTGAGCTGCTTTCTTTTCCGATCGTCCGTTTGACTTCTGGAAGGTGCCCCACAAAAATCGGAGGCCAAGTCAATCCGCAGGCCAGGTCTCCGGTTGCCACGGGGCCTCATTCCAAGCGGGGGCCCTTCGGCATGGGTCCCAATCTACCTATTGGGATTGCGGCATGGAGGGGCCTAAGAGTCTGGGTTAATCGACCTCTTGGTCCCCATAAAAATGAGCCGCTCTCGCTCTCTCTCTCTCTCTCTCTCTCCCTCCCTCCCTCCCTCCCTCCCTCCCTCCCTCCCTCCCTCCCTCCCTCCCTCCCTCCCTCCCTCCCTCCCTCCCTCTCTCCCGAAAATGGGACGCCCCCCTAATTATTCATTGGGGCCGAAATTCTCATTGGGCCCGAAACCCTCCAAAAAACCATGGGACAGCAAGTAAACCAACCACACAACCACGACATTGCAGCGGGAGAACCCCCTTTCCCTTTCCGCAAAATGGGAAACCCCACACATCGCCCATGCAAGGATAAGGGAGACCAGCAAGCCCAGCTTTTGGGCCCCGGCCCGAAATGGCCCACGCTCCGTGTCCTCTCCTGGCCGAAACGCCCCGAGGCTTGGAGCCTTGGGCCGGGTGAAAGTAGATGGCACTTCCTCGAAGGGGGTCAAATAAAAGAGATGACGTATGGGAGATACGAACAGAACAATTGGACAGTCTTTTCAGGCATTGCTGCCACATTCTCAGCCATGCTGACCATGGTCATCAGGTGCTTGCTGCGGGCAGCGCCCAGCTTTGTGAGGTCACACCACAAGCGCTTTGTCGACATGATCCTCAAAAGTGCTTTGCTTCCGGGCATGGCTGTCCTGAACATACTGCAGAGGCGATTGCACACACGGAAGTCAGTCTTACTAGCCTTCCATACAAAGGGGAATCTTCAGCGGCTTCCAGGGAGTCCCTCATTCTGGAAGGGATAACCAGCCCTGGAAAGATCTGTGTCCAATCCCACTTTCACTCGGGCTTTGCTTTTCATTCCCAGCCCAATGATCTATTCTGTGCGAACATGCAGAAGACTGGCCTCACTACTTTCCCATCATTCAAGTCACCCTGCAAGAGGTGAAACAAGGGGCTGACTTTGACAACCCCCAGAAACACGCACAAAACATGCCCCCCCTTTTTGGTCCAAACAAAAATGCTTCCAATGCAGATCCAAAACCCTCCAACCGACAGAGAGGGTCCATGATGCAGTAACATTGCGTTGCAACCCTTCTCCCACTTCCCCTTGCCCTCTCAGTCGCCCTCTTCGCACCTTCCACTGATCGACTGCGCCGGGTACATTGGGCGGCCTTGCGATCAAATAGACTCACCTCCTGGATTTCCTTGTTAAGGGCAAACTCTTCGAAGGACCAAGAAGATGCACCCCATGTTTTTGTTGGTTTGATACCCCCTGAAAGGGCACCCTCATGAATTTCTAACCCATGCAGTTAGCATGTGAGGAACCAGCTTGGCTTTCATGACCACTGGCCCACTGGTTCCCTCTTTGCCCGGGTTCAGCCTGTTCCTTAGTCACCCAAAAAAGATAAATACATTCTGACAGACACGCCAAATGCCCTAAGGGCTGCTGGCCACTTTTTGCAGCACGGCTCCTGGCACAAACTTGTGGAGTCTCAAGTAGATTTTGGCACCAACGCCCGGACCAGACAAGAGACACAAAGAGCAAGACGTCCATTTGCTTATATAAGTCCGCTGCAAAAAACACAACATATTTCCAGTAGTGATAGATTCCCTAAAAAAACAACAAGGGAACTGTTGAACATACACATCTATTCTTAAAGCAAATGGAAGAAGAAGTCACCCACCCCACATTCCAACAACCCAACCCACAAACAAATCCAGCAGACGTCCGCCGGTGTCTCGCCGGATGGCCTGCAGGCGGGGGGTGTAGACGGTGGCCGGCACGGGCTTGGCTTTGAAGGCTGGAACCTTCACCTGGTGGTCTGGTTTGGATTTCTTTTCCACCTCTTCCCAGTTTCTGACAATCCGGGGCTGGGATTGTTTTTTGAAACGTCCCCAAAAGATTTGGGGCCTCCGCAAGAGTCTGGCCTCCAAAAATGAGAAGCCCGCAAAAAGGGATTCGGGTTGCCCCTAGGTTCTTCCTTCAAACAGGGATCCTTACATTATACACCTGAAGATTGCCTTGTAAATGGTGGTTTCCCTTTATTTTGGTGTTGAACAAGCAACATGTTTCAAATGGTTGCAACATGAATTTCTTTTAAGGAGCCCTGTTCAAACCTGTTCAAACCCGAAAGGAAGCCAGGCCTCCTCCTCATCCCGCAGCACGCCCCGGCGGTGCAGCGCTTCCCGCTGCTCCCGGATGCGCTCCCCCTGACCTTGCGACAAATCGGGGCACTTCCAGCTGGTCTGGCAGAAGAGAAAAAACACAACAAGAAAAACTGAGAAAAAAACGGAACATGGGTGCGCTTTTTTCACCGGAGTTCTGAGTTCAGAAGAACCGCGAAGACACGCTTGGCCAACGGTTTTCCACTGTGAGGCCCGCGTTCTGAATGGCAGCTTTGGATCCGTTAGTCTCCTGACGCGGGTTCGCATGGCAATGACCTGGGGCTGTTTGTTGGCAAACAAAAAAAACATCACCTGGAAGAAAAAGCCACTTCCATCCTGTTCTGGTCCTCTTCTTGAAGTTCAAACCAGCATTTGCCATTTGGTAGCCCGCCAAGGTTTCTCGCTTCACACGGTCGAGTCCCCTGATCTTTCGGTAGCACACTGCAGATTAGCCTAAAATTTCAAGGAAGGATTCCCCAAAAGGAGATTCCTCGGAGTTTACTCTGCAGATTAAGCATGGAACCCAGCTCCACTCGAGCAACCTCCGTGAGGGGTTCCATGTGGTCAGTGCCGGAAGCCTTGGGTAGGCTTTGGCACCCCAAAAGGAGCTAGGGACATGGATCTGGAGCTCGTCTTGGCCAGATCAGGAGATAGGTAAGTTGTTTTTCCAACCAGGTATACGTTTTCAAGGGAAAAAAACAAGGTGAAAGCGTCCAGCCTGTTGCATGGAGCCTAGTCTGCTGCTCTTTTGGACTCAGCACCTGGCGCTGCTCCCAGTAGGAGTCCTTCATGAGGAAGCGAGGGCCTCAAGCGCATCGCGCGAGATAGGGCTGGCTGATGAGCAAATCTCCTGTTTCCATGCCAAGAGACCCCCAAAAAGTTGGACACTGACAGGAACTGAATTCGGCTTGGTATAAGGCTCCCCTGCCATACACCCCAAAACCAGTCGTACTTTAGAAATATTACATATCCGGGTAAGTCACCCCAAGATCAGATTTTTTGTTCAATTTTGTTATTTTGGAAATCCAAAATATCTGGTGGCTTTGGGCAAGTGAGTTCATTGCCACTCTCTCTCAGCCTAGGGTCCCAAGCCCTCAGGCGCCGTAGGATGGTTCAGGCCTCGCGCGTGCGCGCGGTAACACCGGAGCTTTTGGCTGGTTGCAAGGAGAAAACAACAACAGGTCGGAAAGGGGGGGGCGGAGTCTGGCAACAAACATAAGAATTTGGTCATTGAAACTACTTGTGCTGTGGGTCTCCACGGCTGAGGGGGCAAGATTGGAAGCTAAGGTGGGGGGGTCCCATCAAATTTTTGATGGAGATAGTTGCCTATGGTTCAGGGCAATTGCGGTGCTTCAGCAATATAGACCCAGACAGGCAGACAGACAGACAGATAGACAGCCAGGCAGGCAGGCAGACAGACACAAACACAGAGACACCCAGACACAGGAGATACAGAGAAAAGAAAACACGGACACGCAAACACAGACACACCCACAGACAGACACAAACACAAAAAGACGCACAACGACACGCAGAGACACACAGAGACACAGCGACAAACACAGAGGCACACAGGGACATACGGACACATAAACGCAGACACACATACACAGACACACATACACAGAGGGCCACACCGAGAGAGATAGAGAGAGAGAGAGAGAGCGAGAGAGACACGCACACAGAGACAGACACACACACACAGACAGTCAGAGACGCAGACACACACACACACAAAGGCATGCACACAGACAGAACACAGACACAGAGAGACAGGCATACAAGCAAACACAGATAGAGATACACAAACGCACCCACGCACACACACACAGGCACACACGCACACTTGCACTTATGATCGTGCCTTAACTTGGCTTCAACATATCGCGCAGCACAGCTCTAATTAATTAGGTCCCTTTAATGACATATGCCACGTGCGGGCCGTGGAACACTGCAAGTCAGTTGGGAATAAATGCATCCATTTCTGATAGTCGTTAACAAAGTGCGGTGTTCGAGGTTTACAGGTTGGAACACCCAACTCAAAGGCCATTGGTGAGGAGCAGAAACCGCAAGCGAAAAACACAGAGATAGTTTTGCTTGAGTCCGGGAACCCAAGTCAAAAGCGAACCCCTCCATGTTGCCCTCCCTCCAACAGGGGAAACTGGCCTAGAAGCTTTTTCGTCCGCTTCCACTGCTGAACAGCTGAAGAGGAACAACCAAGCAAAGTCAAAGGGTTTGAATTCCTGAAAAGATGCAGTTAGCTCGCCCCAGCTGTTGCCCGCAACCAACAAACACACGTTTGCGCTTCTACTTTCAAAAACATGTTCGGTGAGCCTTCCAAGTTATTATAACTCGAACAGGGGCCCTAACCTTGGCCAACCGTTGGGGTATCCGCACCAATAAAACCATATTTCCACACTCCTGATTCATATTCAGTCCGAGGGTAGTTCCTGCGAGCCCGGCTGGGCATGCGCCGCGCCGGCGGCGCGGGTGCTGCAGACTGAGGCCGGCTGGGAGAATGCCTGACGCGCCGTGGAAATTTTTGCAGGTGGCGGGGCCTTGACAAGGAATTCAGTATTGAGGCGGTTGCTTCTTTGTCATCGGCCTGCTCGTCGGCCGGCTCGACCCAATCGGCTGAGTCGGCCGGCTCGACCTGCTCGGCCCTAGCGGCCTGCTCGGCCTGCTTCGACCTTGGTCGGCCTGCTTGACCTGCTCTCGACCCTGGTCGGCCCTGCGCGACCTGCTCGACCCGAGTCGGCCGGCGGCTCGACCTGCCCCAGAGGACTGCTCGACCCTGGTCGGCCTGCTTGACCCTAGCCAGCTCGACCCTAGTCGGCCTGCTCCACCCTAGGCCTGCTCCACCCTACACCCTAGTCAGCCTGCGCGGCTTCGACGTCAGTCGGGCTGCTCGAAATGCTCTGCTCGACCATAGTCTGCCTGCTTGACCTGCTTCGACCGTAGTCGGCCTGCTCGGCCCTCGTCGAGCGGCTCAACCCTAGTCGGCCGGCTCGAGTCGGCCGGGTTGACCCCAGTCGGCCTGCTCGACCCTAGTCGGCTTGCGTGGCCTGCTCGACTCTAGTCGGCCTGCTCGACCCTAGTCGGTCTGCTCGGCCTGCTTGACCGCTTGCTCGACCCTAGTCGGCCTGCTCGGCCTGCTCGACCCTAGTCGGCCTGCCGCTTGAGCAGATTTTCCCACGCCCATTTTGCGGACACAATCTGGTTCCTCGTGTTTCTTGTTGCCTCTTCACAGTTGTAAGAAATTGAGAAAAAGGCTTGGCACTTGATGGTCAGCAACCCTGTGTACACAATCCGCTAAGGGAACTTAGAACAGGTGTACGTCTGTCATATCCAGGGGTATCAACCACCAAGTACCGTGCCTCCCGAAGTATGTGGGTGTAGTGCTTAATTGGCCCGTTGAACATGTTTTTGATGGGGATTGGGAAGAACCTGCGAGGTGTCCCTGAACTGAAACGGGGGTCAATCAGGGGGCCAAAGCCCACATATGGTTTACTTCCCCGACTGGCGAAAAAAGGAAATGCATTTGAAATGTGAGGCACCTGCATTGGGAAAGCAAACAAATGAATCAAACACGAACTACGAGAACGGTATTGTTCAAATAATGCCCGGGCGCCCCGAATTGACTGTTTCCCTTTTTCTCTCAACAACAACTTGAAGCAAATACCCTGAAAAAGAACAAAACACACAACTCTGGCTTGTGGTTCCCTGCATTTCCAACCTGTTGATGGCACACCACCAAAACCAAAGTTGCTTGGAAACCAACATGTCATGGGGAACCTATTGGGAACTCGCCCATCTCCCATTTGAACGAGGCGAAGGTCGGAAACTCACCTGCTGCTAAGCATGGCGAGTGCCAAAGCACAACCATTCAACGAAAGCAACAAGGTGCCACTCCCACAAAAGACAAAGCGCTTGCCGGCTTTTGCGTCTTCATGATAACTAGACTACCTCAAAACGCACAGTCGTGGTTGGGAATTTGCCAAAAGTGGCTGATTCCATCTGGTGTTGAGTTCTATGAGTACTGAACGTCACTTTGCTGAGCCAGACTCAGCACTCACCAAGGCCAGCAGTTCAGGTAAGCTTAGCCTGGCAATGCTTACAAGGGCTCCAACGACCGCAATATGGGCCACACCTGAGACAAGGACAACCCTACCCAATACCAATACCTCACATGCCCAAAGGCTGGACATATAAGGTTAACCTTTTTGAGGCAATGACCAAACATGGACAGGTCAGATCTGGTCCAATACAAGCACCAAACCATGGGCTGTCCTGGAATTTCCCTGCCCAAAGTTTAACTATTAGTGGGCTAAATACGGACACCCAACCACTAAACCAAAAACAACTAAAGGCCTTGGGAACCGGACGATTCGCTGGGAACCGCCTGGCAATGTGTTATCTTTGAGTAAAAAACACACCCTGAGGGTGAAAGTGTCCCTGCCTCTCCAGCAATCGCCGGGCACCTGGCGATTGCAACTTCACCCTGATTGGTGACACGACATAGCTCAATTTGTGACACTAAATAGGGTTTGAGGGTTGAGAAAAAGGAAGGGTCGAATGAACAAGGCTTGGAGGGTGAAAAACAAAAGGGATCCCCGCTAAATAGCTGAATTTGTGAAGGTGAGCGGCGATCACGTAGATGGGGGGGCCCTCTTGAGTCTGGAATCTTCGCCCGAGATCCGAAGGCTGCATGCGTTTTGCTTGGGAGTGGGCTCTGGGCGGCTGGATCCATTGCAAGTGTTTCTCTGATTTCCCCAAGACACATGCTCGATTGCCTAAAAACAACAAACACAACGCCAGCATTGTCACATCTGAAGGCGACCGTGCGTGCCACTGTTTGTCGGGAATGTGCCGGGGGGGGGGGGACATCCCCAGCCCTGTCAGGGCATGAGCACCATGTTGTGTAGCGCTAGTATCAACCCAGGGAAGTTGCTTGCTGCAAGAATAAGGTAGGCTATGAAGGTGGGTGTTTGGCGGTGGGCCGGCTGAGGCTTGGCCACCAGTCGACATAGGGATGCTTTGTGAACTTAGTCCTGGCTTCAGGTTTGGCCAGGAATATGAGTGATTGCTAATCGCTTGCTTGGATCCTCTCCAGCTTCAAACCACCCATCCACCACTCCAACCTCTTGCCAAACTCAAAGAGTTGTTTCGAGATTCTCCGGCCAAACTGAAAGTGCAGATCCGAAAGCTTCACAAAGTGGCAGTGGGTCAAAAAAAGGTACCAAACAATTGAATCCTGGCAAGTGGTAACATAGGCTAGAACCTGCGGTCCCCTGCTGGTTTAATTTTGACCCCGTACCCAAGTGTCACTCTCCATCAGAGTCCTTTCGGGAAAATAGACGGCCCTGGTAGAGTCTGAAATGATCAGTGCTGGCTTGCTGGTGTGTTTTGTTTACGGGCTTCCCCTTTCACAAGCGCGCGGAAAAAGAAATGCAAAACAAAAACTTTCTTTGTTTGCCGTTTTTTGCCGGGGACCTTTCTTCACTTTGCACCGACCTTTCTGGTAAAAAACGGTAAAAAAACGAAAATTTCCTGTTTGTTTTAACTGACCTTTCCGGTAAAAAACACGGAAAAGCAAATGTTGTTTCGCTCACCAACTTTTCCGGCACAAAACAGTTAAACAAAACGAACCCCAAATCGTGTGTCTACACTGAGGAGTTCTTACGGTAGGAGTGAAGGCCCAGTGCTAGATTTTGGCCGGGAGCATTTGGCGTGGAATTTACTGCAAAGTCGTGATGTTGTATCACGTCGAAGTGCGTCGAGTGTGCAGGCTCGCAGCAAAAAAAGGCCTGCGAGCGCGGCCGGGAGCATTTGGCGTGGCATTTCCGCAAAACCGTGATGTTCTTTGATGCCGAAGTCCGTTTCGACTGCTCAAGCTCGCGCAACATGCGGCCCGCGAGTCTGGCCGGGAGCATTTTGCGTGGTATTTACCACAAAATCGTGATGTCGAAGTGCGTTTCGACTGCGCAGGCTCGCGCAAAGTCTCTCGCTGTGCGGCGCGGTGCAAAGAGCATGCAAAGTGAAGTCTCTGCGCGCGCAGCTATTGCAATGAACCCATCAAAACAAGGTTCCTGGTCTTGCTGGAATTAAGCACGGAGGTTGGCTTTTCAAACGGAGAGGTGCTTGTTGTGCACAGAGACTTTTCCGGCAGTTTCCGTCATGTCCTTGGCTTTTGGGGCGTCTTGCCGGCATAATTTTTTACCTTATCCAGACAACATCACGTGAGGATGGCTGTGGTTGGTTGCCTGGTCGGTCGACTGGTTGGCTGGCCGCTGCTCAATCGCCTATAATTTCCACACACTTGCCCAACTGGCTGCTGTCGGCTTTAGCAGTATCCTTGGCTCGTGCCTGGGAATTTTCGTGGAAGCCATCAAAACCTCCATCAAACTCTTTTGTCCGCAATTCCGGGCCGCCAAAGAAGATGAACATGACTTAAGCTATTTCAGATCGACCTTTGAAATAACGAATTCGACCTAACAACCTAGGAAGAATAAATGCAGCTTCGTGTTCTCAATTTGGGATGTTTGACCTACCGCTGTAGTCGCCATTCATGTCATGGCGCCCTTGTCCTTCGCTGCTCGCCAGAGCAGCCCCCTTTGCGCCGCCTTTCTCGACAGCCTTTTGCGCTGTCCATGGCTGGAAGCGGCGAGCGGCGGCGCGTTTTGGCGCTTTTTTTTCATGGGTTTCAGAGAAAGCACGCTCCAAGCGACAATCTCAGAGGCACGCAGTTGTGTTTTCTGGCGCCCTCAAAGATTTGGTTTGTTTATGGGCTGCAATCAAATGTGAACAGGCCAGCGCCTTCACCACCCAGCGGTCGTTCTCCAACAGGCGAATGTGCCCCACAGGCCCCGCACCGCGCATCGACAATGTGTTGAACAGTCAAGACCCAGCTTCGTGAAGTTTTGCAAGGGATCCCCGAAGGTTCATGAAGCTTAGTGAGGGACCATCCATTGCCAGTGCAACAAGCGCTGGGCGTCCCTGCGCCAAAAGCGCGGGGCCAGTTTTGCTTTCGCACATTCCAACCCATTCCCTTGAACAGTGGTAACCCGAAACGAAACTGCTAAGCGCGAACAGCCAACAGCGCTGGCACCATTAAATGCTGCGCAAGCCTGTGCTACACAACCCCTCGCTTTGAGAAATGATTTGCTTGCAAGGTTAAGCTGGTCCACTAAGTTTAAACCACACCTTTTTTTGCCAATCACAAGGCGCGCTGTTATCAAACGGTGTTTTATGCAAACCATTGATAAAGGCCCCCCCCCCTGAACAATGGAGGCGCTGGGACAATGCAGGCTCACTTTTGGGACGTCCAATCAATGGAGGATTTTGGGGCCCAATTCTACTTTAGTATTGCGGCCACTTCCTTTTTGCAATTCTACTTTAGTATTTCAGCCACTTCCTTTTTGCAATTCTACTTTAGTATTGCAGCCACTTCCTTTTTGTAATTCTGCTTTAGGGAATGCTTTTAAGCAAGTCGGCGGCCAATTGAAAGGGGAGTGCTTTTAAGTAAGTGGGAAGTGGGCCACCAATTAAAAAGGGTTTTTTTCGAGTAAAACAACTGACAGTTTATCGGCTGGGGGCTTGCATCTAATGTGGTCCCATGTGGTCCCCCTAAAGAATGCCATTGTTGTGGTTCAGTGGAGTCTGTGAGGGGTACCCTTGTCCTGATTGTTTTTTCTCATGTTTTAAACACGGTTTAATAAAGAGTTTGCAGTTTCAGGGTTGGGGATGGTTTTCAGACTTCAGAGGTTTCAGCTAGCTTTAGGTTTTGTGTTTGAGCAACCAATTAAAAGGGGAATGCTTTTAAGCAAGTGGGCCAAGGGGAATGCTTTTACGTAAGTGGGCCACCAATTGAGCGAGGAACGCTGTTGAGTAAAGCAACTTACAGTTTATTTTCTGTGATTGTTTGGGGGCGGGAGATGGTTTTTTAAATAAAGATTGATTTGTGGATATATTCTTTTGGATTTTTCCCCCGGGCAAAAAAACTTTCGCGCCCCTTGGGGTGTTGAAGAGTGTGTGTGTGTGTTGTGTGTGTTGTGTGTGTGTGTGTGTGTGTGTGTGTGTGTGTGTGTGTGTGTGTGTGTGTGTGTGTGTGTGTGTGCTTGCGCACGTGCGCATGTGTGTGTGTGTGCGCGTGTGTGTGTGTGCGCGCATGTTTGTGTGTTTGTGTCCTGTATGTGTGTGTCGTGCGTGTGAGTGCGCGTGTGCGTCGCGGCGTGTGTTTGCGTGTGTGTGTGTGTGTGTGTGTGTGTGTGGGTGTGGGTGTGTGTGTGTGCGCGCATGTTCGTGCGTTTCACGAGTCGCGCGTTCGTGCGTTGGTGCGCGTGTGTGTCTGCGTCGTTCGCCCAGGCTCAAAGCTTGTCCGCAGCCCAAGTGTGACAGCCCCTGCGCGATGGGCGCGTCAAAATTGAAGGGCTTCTGGAGCAGCTTCTTGGCAGTCTTCTTCAGCCATGTCACTCCTAAGGAAAGCACAAGCAGTAGCCAAAAAAAACAAGATGCACCGGTTTTGTTTTGAAAGTAGCCTCAAGCCTGCCCCGACTAAAGTTAAGCTGCCAGGCAAGCGACCATCACACACCATGAAACGGCATGGCCCTGCTGCGCATTCCAGTTCTGCAGCCCTTTGGCTTGGCGAGCCGGAGGCTGCGAGCCATGTTCTTCCGAGAGCCTAAGCCATGACATGATGGGCAAAGGTCAGGCAAACGCCCACCTGCCTGGAAACCCGAACAAAGGAACAGCCATCTGACATATCGCCAGCCCGCCCTAGGTTTGACCTCCTTCCTTGTTCGACACTCAGGCCAAAACATATCAAGCTGGCTTGTCAAAATCTTGCTCCCTTCTTTGGAGCGTAGGACAAAATGCCTCTGCCTAGCAGCAGTTGAGGAGCGGCATGATCGAGAAGGCGCCCTGCCAGAGAGCGAGAAACCGTTGGGCGGCCTCTGCATTGTTGACGAGCGCCCGCGCCATTCTGGGCGCGGCCGACGCCGCCACTTGAAGCTGAAGCGCTCAAAAAGCCCACGTAAGCCTCTCACAACACCTATCTTTCCCTGGCACTAGGCCTTCCGGGTCAAGAAAGAAACGCCTGTGCTCACATGGAGCGCTGTTCTGCAATGTTGAACCACGCTAACTAATCAAGCTGCACAAAGAAAGAAAGCTAACATGCATCCAACGTCGCATAGGCAAATTGTCCAACAGTTACAAACGGGCATCGTAAGTCTCCCCACGTCGCGTTAACTCACCCCAATCATCCCCAACCGCTTGAAGCCGCTTGGAACTACGCATATCCGTTTAAGTCACCCCATGCGTTTTAAGCCACCCCACTTTTTGCACAACACAATGGGTACACAACTGAAAGGACAACGCCTGGATGTGTTGGCAACCCCGAGAATTGAACGCACACTGCGCGCGCATGCTCAAAACTCACTGGCTTGGGTTCATTTTGAATGCTTTTCCCGGGCAAAACCCTATAGGAAACCGCGAGCTGAACATTATAGAACAATGACATGATTGAATCAACTATCCTTACATCCACAAACACAAGGGGCACACTCACCCGGGACGACTCGGGTCAACCAGCACAACTTGCAATAGCCCGCGTCAGCATCCATAAAAATGAAAACCGAGCTTTAGCGCGAGAAGAAAACCAGAAGAAGGCAAGCTCCAAGCTCATGAAGAGCGCCTGCAAGCGCGGCCTGCCCCCCGCCACCGAATACCATAACAGGGAAGCCCTGTCGGTAGCAGGGAGTGGGCCTCCGTGGGCAGAGCGATCACAAGTTGGGCGCCGCAAGCAGACGCCCACCACAAGCACGGCACCTCCCGCTTGTAACGCCTTCGCGCAAGCAGGATCATCGCCTCGGAAACATATATCTACCGCCAGCCCCATAGGCATTAGGACCCTGTTGGGCACAACGCAGAAAAAGGAACGAAACAAGTTGGGAAATTGCATCTCACACATAGCCAATGCCAATGCCATGGCGACTTCTTTCCAGTTATCATTTTACAAACAAACCAAGGGAAACCAAGTGGGAAGGAACAACTGTAAACAAGTTCTTTCAGAAACGTTGCGATTTACTATTGCGCTGCTATCCTGAAACAATGTTACGCAACGTTCTACTGGGCCAGCAAGCCAGCCTCAATGTGAAAACGCGAAGGTCCTGTTATATATCTCCTCTTGATTCCTCTTGATTCTGAACCCCGACACCCAGTAAGCTGTAGCGCAAAGAACGGTACCGATCCTTTGGCCGCGCAAGCTTCTTTCCTCGCGTTTCCGTTTCTTCTTCTCTATTTTGATATCTCTTCTGACCCTTTCCTCAGAAGATATATTCTGCAGCTTGTAGGCGGCAACATTGCTGTTCCCGCTTGGTCACAGCCCTGCCTGCCTTTGGCGTCAGCTGCAGGACTGGAAGACGTGGGAAGGGCGCGCATCTGCTCCACCAGCTTTGCCTGCAACCTCCCTGCAACACGCGGGCATGCAGCCTCGATACAGTAAAGCTGTGGCAACGACGCTGGATGGGCGTTTCGGAGAAAACTTGCCTCCGTCTGACGCATGGTCGACGAGTGCAGAAGGCGACGATGGCTGAACAAACGCGCGCCTGTGCAAGTTTTAACGTCAGTGATAAGGGGACAGTTTGCTTCAAGGCCATGTTGGAACACAAACACCTTTTGAAAATCGGCTACCCCGAACATGAAGCAGAAAAGATGGAAAGCGCAATCCTATTTGTAATTGCAGCAAACATGACTTTCTGAACTGCAAGAGTTTCACGGCGGCGAGACAGCCGGCTGCCTTGTTTTGCAATCCGTCTCTAGATGCGCCTCGCACGCCGTTGTACCATGCGAAGGCAAAGCTATAACACAGTTAGAGACTTCAGCCAAAACGTCATTAACAACATTTTGCGCAAAATGTCGGGTAGCTGTTCATAGCTTCAGTGGCAGAAAAATGAAGAGCTAGCTCTGCGAGCAAAGAGAAAAAGAAGAGCAGGTTAAGGTCCTTGGCGTTGGCCACAGTCGCAACTTCTGACGGCGCCTCTGTCGGAACGTCAGTCCGGCCACCATCGTCCTTGAAGTCCTGGAAGAGCGTAGCGCCGTCGTCGACCGTGGCGTTATCGTCGCCCATTGCTCAGGAGATGCAAACAAGGGCTACTTTGTTCACGCCATGTTCAGCGTTGTCACGGCTGCGTTGTGGCAGCTCACACCAAAGTGGTTCTAGCTTCAGGTTGTGCCATGCGCTGATTTTCAGGAACAGGCTCTGCTGCACCAAGCAGTCCTCCAGCAAGATCCACTGAGCATCCTGGGCTTCTGCGCCCCAGCTCCAGTTCCTGGCGCTGCCAAATTCTTCTCGCAGGGCTCCAGGAATGAGAAACCCTGCCTCAGTGTAGGAAAACTTGATTGCCTCCACCACTCTCGGAATTTGCGTCAATGACCTGGAACATTCCTTCGTCACCACTGCAAGCGTCCTTCCCCAGCCAAGTTAGAGTTGTTTCTGGTGAAGATGACTGGGTCCGGAATGGCAATGTCGCAATAAACGTCGCGCCAAGACCCTCTTCATGCAGCTTGTAGTCGCATACAGGTGACCAGCATCTTGTCCTGATTGCCGCGCAACAGCGTACTTGTATAGAAGCAATTTTCCTGTGATATGTAAAGGGTTTGCTGTGACATTTGCAGTTGCTGGCGAACCCAAAAGGCACACAAGAACCAAGCAATCTCAGGAGGCTTATTTCCCTACACTCTTGTGTGGGGTTCTTATTTTTAGCGCTGCACCCGTCGCCACCCACCTACCCACCTACCCACCCACCCACCAGCCCACTCACTCACTCACTCACTCCCTCCCTCCCTCCCTCGCTCGCTCGCTGGCTCGCTGGCTCGCTGTTCGTTTGCGTGACATAGGCAGCATTTTGGTCGCTGTCTAATTGGACTGGATGTTGTCGGTGTACGTTTGCGTGGCATGGGCAGCATTTCGTAGGTGTCTAACTGGATGTTGTCGGTGTACGTTGCGTGGCATGGGCAGTATTTGGTAGCTGTCTAGAGGGACTGGTGTTGTCGAGCGGGCGGCTGAGGGCCCCGTTTTGCGTGGCAGGCGCAGCACTTTGGAGATGGCTTGCAAATTTCGTTTCAGGCGCAGCAATTCCTGCATCTGGGTGTACGTTCGCGCTCTCCACACTCACGCAGACTCGCTCACAGTCATTCACACTGACTCCCTTTCAGAGTGCGCTTGCGTGGCAGCGGGTGCAGAGACGCAACACGAATCGCTCGTGAGAAAAGGAGTAGCGCTGCGACTGCCAGACATTGCGCAACACCGAGAAAAGGTGACATGACAACGAGACAAGATGACGCACCGCAGACACACCGCAGCTCGGGGGTACCGTGCATGCTTCCGCTTCACGCGAACCGGTGTTTTCTAAGGCTATACATGTGGGGTTATCCGGCCGTTTAATTTGATAAGAGCCGGCCCTTTGGCCGGTCCGGCCGGCGCAGGAAGAATGCCAAATAGATGAGTGAGCAACCAGCAAATTTTTTGCTACTTCGGGGTGGGGCCATGTTTTGGTGGAGCGCTATGCCCAGCAAACCCCCAGATTCCAGCAAGCTGCCGCAGTTGGCGGCCGTCGCAAGCGGAGAAGTCCATACACAGCACTGCCCCGAAAGCAGAAAGCAGGGGTGAGGCTATGGCTGGCAGTCGTGGAAGAACACGCCTCTGCAAGTAAGTCCACAGCAGCTGTTTTAGCGCTCGACGCTCTGGGGTTTCCAACGCGACCTGCAAAATGTGCGACGTGTGTGTCTGTGTGTGTGATGGGGTGGGTGAGTATTGAAACAGAAAACACACCAGGACCCCACTCTCAGCTCACACCTGAAGCACCCGAAGTGGATGAGCGGAGACTGCCAGGGCCTGTCTGCCGTGGTGCTCCGCAGGGATCTTTCCAGCATCGTTTAGTCTTCCGTCTCTTGCCACAGACGCCAGGCTCCCGGCCAGCAGCTGGGGTCAACCAGAAGCTTTCCAATCGCATCTGCGTGGATCATCTTGGTTCGGGTAACTCTGTCGGAAGTGTGTGTTGGAGACCATATGTGCTTGTGCTGCTTGCAGAAGTATCTCTGCGTTCTGCAAACGAACATGCCTTGACTTGTAAGAAGACGAGAGCCCATGAGACACCTATGTGTCCGCACCGAGCACGGCAAGTTGGAATCCTGGTTCGCAGGGCATTCTGTGGGCATATCGTCGTGCCCGAATGGCTTGGTGGCAACATCGGCACTTCTTGACAGGGGCCCGCCCACCCTGTCAAGCGCCTATTTCCTGCAACTTATCAAATGAGATGGCTGTTCCTCATCAAAATGTGCGTTTATAGTGCTACTGCCTTGTCCGGCTGGTTCGTCCCCATGCGTTCTCTCATTACCTTCTACTTTTATTCACTGCGAGCTAAGACCGTGTCCACACACGCATGGCGAACCGCAGTTCACCAACAGTCTGCAAGATTCCGAAGTTCTTTGTTCGTAGCCCCTCTGTGCTTATAAGCAGAAGTGCTAGGGCTGATCGAGAAAAAATAGAAAACGGCAAAGATATTACCGTCTAGCTCACCCTCGCGGTAAAAGCGGTAAAAAACGAAAATGTTATTTTCCCTCTAGCTCACTCCCGCGGTAAAAACGGCAAAAAACGTTTTTTTTTTTTTTTTTTTTTTTTTTTCAATTTTCTCTGCCAGGGCTGCGAAGCGAAGCCCCTAGCTCAAAACACGCCAGGGCTGCGAAGCGAAGCCCCTAGCTCAAAACACGCCCACGAGCCGGCTTAGGAAACAACCAGGCCAACCAGGAGAATCTATTTTCTACAACAACCAAGAAGAACACCTATGCCCCCCACCATTCGAATTGGGGATGGTCAGATGCTCCGGCCGCACGACCCCACCCCAACCCCCCGCCTGCGTCTGCCAAGGCGCAGCGCTGCTCCAACGGCAGGTCCAAGCCTCCAGCCGCGCGCAAACGGCCCAAACATGAGGCGCGCCGTGGCTGATAGAATATTCATAAGAAACTTATAATATTGATAATAATAATACTACTAATACTAATAATAATAATAATAATAATAATAATAATAATAATAATAATAATAATAATAATAATAATAAAAATATCAATACAACATTGAATGACATTTTGGTATTACTTCTAGAATAGCATCGGCGTCCTTTGGTTTCCCGAAACAACATGGGGTTCCTGAAACAATGACACACTCAGTTCTGAAAATGCCGGGTAGGGCATGTTCTGTGGGCTCCGGTTCGGGACACGGGAAGGCAATGATATGCAGTGGAGATAGGAAACCCATGTGCAAAAACCCAAAAAACATCGGGATGTGAAATCGCAAAATAGGGGGTTTGGACAATCGAAAAGAGTACCCACCCCTCTTGGTTTGCCTGGCAAAACAAACATATGGGGTATTGATCACACCCAGAGTGGGAAACCGGGTTGGGTCGCTGGTTGCATGTCCAAACCATTGTTTGAACCGCGTCCTTTGGTTTCCCCGTGTTTCTACTGAAAGGGACCCAGGGTTGTCTAGACACAAATTGCCAACCCTAGACTACTTTTGCTGGTTGGGATTTCATTCCAAGGGCTGCTCCATGAAATGAACCTCGCCTCGGTACTCCAAGGTATTCCTGGCTCAAGTTCCGATCGGCGTGTAGCAGAGTCCCTAAAAGAAACGGGGCCCGATACCAATGGTTTACCCCGCTTGGGATTTCAATGGGGTTGTTCTCTTGAAAGGTTCGCTTGCTTCACAAATCCTGAAAAAAGAACCATTGCGACCATCCAGACAACTGCTGGGTTGCTGCTATGTTGGGTTGTTCTTCATGAGATTGCGGCCTGGGAAAATAAGAAAGAAAGGATAACAAGTGCCAATAATTATCTTGAAAGAAAACCCAAGCCACAAACTGTCCAGGTGTCCCAGGAACAGAACCTGAGCTTTTGCCCACCAAATAACATGTTCAGGTTCGAACCAAATGCAGTGCACGTTGAATCCCCCAAGACAAGGACTTTGCCAATCTGCTTTGGCTGACCTAGACCTCCTACATGCTAACTCTCTTTGAAAAAATGAAGCGTTGAACAGGTGAAGTCTGTCCAGTGCTTCCAGTGGCACCCAGGGCAGAAAACATGTCGAACGAACCTCCTTACCTTCTAACTGGAGGGTGTCTGGCATCCAGGGCAAAAAACATGTCGAACGAGGCATACCTCCTTACCTTCTAACTGGAGGCCCAGCAAAGAGCACATCGTTTTCGGACATATGTTTGGGGGTGTCCGTTTTTTCGGGGACCCGCAAAATGGTGGCCTTCCTGTTGTTTTGGCGCTAAATCTACGAAACATGGGGTACCCTCAAAAACGACGAGCCACCTGCATCATTCCCCCGAAAGCCGAAAGCCGAGAGCTGAGTGGCCGTATTCCCGCTCGGATGCGCGGATGCGCTCCTCCGCGGAGGTTTGGCAGTTGGGCGCTCACACTCAGCGTGAGGATGTCTTTTTTTGATGGTATCCCTCTTGGTGGCTTTGAAGGCACGGTCCCTGAAAAAAGACAAACCCACATAAACATCGGAGAATCAAAGATATTTAGTTCACAGCTTCCTTCAGCTTTCCAAATATCAGATTGGAGATCGGGAAGTTCGAGGAGAATAAAACAGGCGCTCCCCTCAGGTGCGTCCTGCATATCTTTTCACACTGGAACTAACATTCAGCAAAATGCTCGCCAATATTTTCGCTGGGGCCTGGGCGTTGTTGACTGCCTTGGGGTGTTTTAAGCACATTTGAAACGGCATTCCCCTCAACCGTTTACCACACACGCAGTCAGATCAAACCTCACGCCTTTGTCCCGCCCGACCAAGCAAGCAAGCCATGAGAGGGAACAGAGATAATATCCCTTACCCCTTTTGGCTTCCTTCTGGGAAAACAGTGCCAATGGGCCTTTTACTCACTTCCTGAGATTCCAATCGTGGCATTCAGGGAGTGCCTTCGCACGCAAGAGGCTTTCTGGAAACCAACGGAAGTCTCCGCGCGAGTCTGCGGCGCCTGCAGCCAGGTATCTTGATGAAGCTCAGGTGTCAAGCCTGAAATGAGGCGAACTGATCTTCACGGAGCAGGAGGAAAGTAGATGGCCCGCGTCGAACTCCCCTGCCAAAAGCTTAACTTTCAGTCGGTTACATGGAACCCCCACCAAACACTAAACACCCAAAAACCAAAGGGGACGGCTGCCAAGGCTCCAGTGGGTAAAAAACAGGAAGCCAGAAACATATAGCCAAAACCAAACCTTCGCCCTGAGGGGTACAAGTTTTGGAGACTGAAATGGGTTAGAATGGCATTCGCCCCCCTTTCATGGATCGGTACAATTCCTCCCCAGATGATCCCTAAAGCGAAACACATCAGAAGTTCATTTCACCTCACCTGCAATTAGCCCATCGAAATGTGGAGAGATAACTTTTCCTGGCAAGGAATTTCTGGCACAACTCACCACAAAAAGAAGAAGAAGAAGCAGAAGAAGAAGAAGAAGAAGAAGAAGAAGAGGAAGAAGAGGAAGAAGACGAATACAACAACTCACAAACTCGGAGAAGAAGACACATCCCCCAAGGACCTTCATCATGCTTGATTTAGGGGATCGGTGCTGATCGGATCCCTTGGATCCGATCTGCGCGCGGTACGAGGCTTGTGTTGGGGCTCATGTGGAAGATGGAACCTCCTTTTCGGGTACCCGCTTTCCCACATGAAAGGGAACAGGTGGGCTTTGGAAGTTTATGGTCCTCTTGAAAAGGCACCTTGTCCACTATAGAATTAAAGGCAAACCAAAGCGACGCTATTCATTTTGTTGGATTTGATGATTTTGGGACAGACCCACATGTTCTTTGAAAGGCGCCTGGGAACGATACGAACCAGCACTGGCTGCCAAGATGCCGTACTCGCGCTCGGCTTGGCTGCGCTCCTGTTCTGTCAAACACCATGGACGTGAGGAAGCAAAGTGTCGCCCCCTCAGGAAAGTTTCGAACGGAATCTTCTTACGAGGGCAGAAGCCCGGCGACATGACATTCCGACATGCCGTCATTCATGCGAAGAACCCGGTCGACTCCTTGGGAGTCGCCCTCACGGAAAGGTTCCGAAGGCACGAATCGAACCCTTTGGGGTGGAGAGGCCCTCAAACTGACGGGAAACCATAGCTTGTAGATACAAGGTTTTCGTCAGAAGAAACACATATATATATATACAAATATTATTCAAAAAAAAAGCTCCTGAACAAACTTTGATTGCCCCCTGGAAAAGTGCAACTCTCACTTCTCGCCGCCCAATTTATGCGCTCCAAGGCAACTGGTCACCACAGGGCCGTCCTTTGGACATCTAAAAATATCCCCAGAGTGGCCCAGAGTGACATGGAACCTGAAAACCGTTGGTGGTGGGTGCACCATGTTGGTGTTCCGTGTTGATCTGCGGAGCATCCTCAACCGCGACAGTTCCAGGGTCCAAATATGCCCCCCAGTCAGCCGAAGACGACTGGACATTTTGACCGTTCTTTTCGGGGTATCCGTTTTGGGGGTTCAAAGCTGGACATAGACCCTGCGCAGTGGTCAAACCTCTCTATGTCAGTCATGGCCATGAATCCCGTACTACCCTCTTAAAAAAAGTGGGAGCAAACAGAGACATCTTTTCAGATGATGGCAGTCTCCCAAAACGCTGCCTGTCCACTTCCTCGATTTTTGGAAAGACGTGAGCAACTTGTTGCGAGCGTTGTCAAAAAAAACAAGTCTTCAAGTCTTGGGTTCCGTGACCATCCGAACGAAGCCCAAGGGGTTGTTTGCCCTGGCACCGACCGCCGAACCAAGGGGTCGCTTGACCCGTCGTACACCTGCGACCCGTGCCTGCAGGGCACGTTGTCGCGCCGGGCCTCGAGCGCAGAGCAAGCTATCCAGAGATCTGCCAACCCTTGCCAGTGAAACCAAGCCCACAGCATGACAGGCTTTTTGAACTACACATAGTTGTCCTGACAAGATCCCCTGCAGACCAGTTAGGCGATTTGTCCAATAAGAAAAAAATCCGCTTGTGGCGATGTTGTGCATAAGCCACGACTTCTCGGCCTCACGGCATCAGCTCGTTTTGCGTCGCGGGCCGTGACTCGCGGGGGGCAACTTGTGGCCCAACTCCACGCCTCGCGCCTCGCGCCTCGCGCCTCGCGTCTCAGCGGCTGGCGAGGATGGCTTGGCAGGCTTGCTCCATCATGGCCTGGGATGCCCATAATTACCCCAACTGAGTCAGAATCAAAACCCGGTATTAAAATGGACCCAGAGTCATGTAAGGAAGTACAAAGGCGGCCGCAGCCTTCCACCAAATGCCGATAGGGGACTAGCCAAAACCTATTATTTTCTAGTCTGAGAGATTGCAGACTAATGCGAACCCAGGACAAACAAATCCCTAGCTGGTTGATAGGGGGGGGGTCCCTTCACTTTGGTGGCAAACACCCACCAATATTCCATCCGTTTGATGTATCCCTGGACATGTAGGCTTGACCTAAGCCGTTTCCTCCTATTGACAGGCCTTACGAGCGACCACTCCTTACGTAGGTTCGACACAAGCCATTGTAACAACCCTGATCCTGGACGCACAGTCATTCGGCGGCCCTAGGGAAACACAAACTCAACATGGTAGGAAGTTGGGAACCCAGCTCCAAACAAAACAGGGGTAGCAGAATAATAGCATTTACCTCTTGGGATGGATGGACCCTATGCATAAACCACCTGCAAACTGCGAAGGAGGAAGGAAGTTGCTTGCTGAGGTTCTTGCAGGCGGCCTTCGCACCTATTTGTGGCCCGCGCAGAATGCCCATATTTCTGTCTACCCTACTCCTGTGAGGGCTATAAAAGATCATAAGCCAGCCCTAAGTTCTGAAGTTCGTCTAGCCCAAAAACATACCGCATATTTTCGGAGGCGCCCCGTGGGCCCCCGAGGCCACGTGGTCTCTCACGTTTCCGGCCTTCGTGGCGTTGGGCGCGTTCCCCGTGAAGAGCCGGCCGCTGGGCGTCACGGACTCGCAGGTCTCCCCGGGCTTCTTGCGCTCGTAGACGGCGCTCAGATCCCGGAAGCTCATCCAGGCGCCGTAGTACGACACGAAGCTGCCCACCTGAGTTGAGGTGAGTCCAATACCTCAATCTTTCCTTTTTCCGGTTCTGTTCGGTACAATGCAAACCGCCAGCTTCTTGTCTCAATGGTTTTCCGGTTCTTTGCAGTACAAGAATCTCCTTTTTGAAATTCATCAGTTTTTTTGGTCTGGGTGGTTGGATGGCGGCTTTAGCTTCCCCCAAGCCAAACCGGTGTTCTTTTCAACCATCCTTTTCAATCACCGGCGGTTTCTGCCGGGTTTTCTGGACAGAACGATCCCAAAATGGGGGCATGGGAAGCTTCCTTGGAGCCCGGTGGTTTAGTGGAGAGGGGTTGCTTGCTCTCTAAAAGAACCAGCGGGTCAAATCCCCAATCTACGCCACCAACCAAAAATACGCCGGACGTGGGGAAAAAATGGTAATTGCTACAATCCCACAACCATGCCACCCAAAGGTGGTTTTCTGTTTCGCGGAATTGTTTTCCAGTTGTTTGGTGTATTTTTTTCCAGTTTCTTTTTCTAGACGACTTCGGAAAGATTTTCAGGTTGGTTCCGAAGACAAGAATGATTGCCTCTTCGTTGGACAACGCATCCAGTGGAAGCAGGATAGCACATTCGGTTGGTACATTAGGCGGCAAATAATGGAAGCCTTTTGTTGTCTTATATCTTGTCTTTTGACATTCGTTCGGTACTATGGAAGCAAGCTGTTTCTTGTTGCTTGCGACTAGTGCTATTTCATGGTGGAAATAATGCGGCCATGGATCTAGCTTTGCACGGTGCCAGCCTGTTTTTGTCCGCAACATGAGTTGGAATATGGAAAGCGTAGTTTAGCTGCATTTCGGCCCCAAACAGTTGCTGCGCGAATGATCCGGGCTCTAAATCAGCGAGCAAGGTCTCAAAAGGAGGCGCCATGGCAGCGAGATGTCAGTTTTAGAGTGCGCGCGAGACTTGCTTGCTGGCTGGCTGGCTTGCTTCCTTGCTTGCTTGCTTGCTTGCTTGCTTAAAAAACAATTGTTTGCTTGCATGCTTGCTTGCTGGCTTGCTTCCTTGTTTGCTTCCTTGTTTGCTTGGTTGCTTGCATGCTTGCTTGCTTGCTTTGCTTGCTTGCTTGCCTGTTTGCATGCTTGCTTGCTTGCTTGCTGGCTGGCTTGCTTCCTTGTTTGCTTGCTTGCTTGCGCGCTTGCTTTGCTTGCTTGCTTGCCTGTTTGCATGCTTGCTTGCTTGCTTGCTTGCTGGCTGGCTTGCTTCTGCGTTTGCTTGCTTGCTTGCTTGCGTGCTTGGTTGCCAACTTGCTCCAAATGCTTGCTTGCTGGCTTGCTGGCTTGCTTGCTTGCTTGCTTGCTGGCTTGCTTCTGCGTTTGCTTGCTTGCTTGCTTGCGTGCTTGGTTGCCAACTTGCTCCAAATGCTTGCTTGCTGGCTTGCTTGCTTGCTTGCTTCCTTGCTTTGCCTACTTGCTTGCTTGCTAGCAAGCCCTCGGTTACGGCTAACCCCTTGCTTGCTTCCTTGCTGGTCTAACCAGAAAAAAAATACGCCGAAAAACCGGAAAACAATTCCCCAGAAAATAGGGGAACCCCACCCAAACAGAGGCAGCTTTTTGGGGTACCAGGTAGAATTCCTGTCTGAATTTCAACTCCATTTTTTTTGGGAAGGTTTCCTGGAAACATTCTCAATGAACACCGAGTGGGTTTGCCTAAAGGTTTCTCTTCAACAGTGAAACAATCGACTCTGGTTTGTCTGAGCAACCTGGGACATAGGTTTATGTGAAAGGACCCACCAAAAAAAGGAAGAGAAAGAGCAAAAAAGGAAACATAAGCAAAATAACAAACAATGGTGGGTTTCCATTCCCTGTCTCTTTGAAGACATTCCCATCTGAAAAAGGGCAAGCTATCACAAAGTCATAAAAGAGAAACCATTTGAATTGCTACAAGGGGTCGGCTTCCGCGTTTGCCGAGCGATTTGGAGGCATCCCGGAAACATTGAGAGCCATCCCCAAAACGGTTCCAGAGATCAGGCTTATTTTCGATTAAAGATTCCCCTCTCTGTTTTGGCCAACTCCTTCCCCTATCCCCAAAAACCTCCCAACACAAAACCAACAAACCACGAAGAATTTCAAAACCCCTTGGCCCAAAAGCGCTTCTCAAGCCACCTGACCTCCCACCGCTCCCTCCCCCTTCCCCAAACTCCCCCTCCTCCTACCTCCCCCCCCCCCAACCCCCCACCTACCCCCCCGCGGGCCTGGCCGTCCGCCGGGTGCAGCCACTTGGTGCCGATCAGGGCCTCCGGGCCGTGGCACACCGCGGCGCCCACAGCGCAGCCGTCCACGAGGCCGCGGATAGACGGGTCCTTGAGCATCAGGTACGGGCACTGGCCGCCTCACCAGACGAAGCAAAAACGGCCCACGGCTTTTTTTCTTTTTTTCTTCCTCACTTTCTTTTTGTTTTTGTTTTCTCCTTTTTCGTTTTTCTTTTTTCTTTCCGCTTCTGAAATGACTTTTTTGTGGATGGGACCGCACATGTTTTTGCGGGAGTACTTGGTTGCTTTAAGTGTTTTTGGATGCCCCCCCCCCTCCCCAAATTCTGGGTGGTTTGAAAGGGAAACCACAAGGAGCACCGAAGCCATTTTGAGGGGTTGCCTAAGAAAGGGCACTCACATGTCTTGATCAACAATCCTGGATCTATTCCTGCTCAACCATAGGACAAGACATGCTTTTCTTCATTTTTTACCACGAAGTTTTGAGCCTTCCAAGATCACCTGTCAAGACCAGCCTTGTTGGGAGTTGACAATATGGTTTTCCATGCGGAGCCAGTGAGCGCCATGTATGCGCTAAGCCTTTGGATCGGTTTGCGCAAGCCCACACGAGGAGCCGGAGTTATGAAAGGTGAGAATGACTTGCTTGCTCGCGACCTATTCCCCGTGGCAGCTTCAGGCCTCCTGTGGCAGTCGGGCAGAAACGCAAAAGGAATGCTATTGACAGCCCAGCTTTCCCGCCATCCAAACAGATATTGGGTCATCCCTTCAGCTATCAACCCCCCATCAAACCAGACGACGGTGGCCGGAAAGCATGGTAACACCATGAGTTGGTAGGGCAGCCGCACGCATGCCAGCCAGGACGGGGTGCTTTGTTTAAGGGGCTAACGCGGGATGAAGCGGCCTCACCATTGCATCAGCCATGTTGGCCCAAATTTGACAAGGATCAAGGAACCTCTTGTCCACGTAACCCCGGCTAGTGACAGCGCGAGCCTACCTGCTCCTGGCAGTGCGGTCGAAGCGAAATCTAAGCGAGCAGAGCAGCAGCGTGAGTGCGAAAAGAACAGGCGAGGGAAGAGGCAACGTGTGACCATAAGTCAGGCAGCCCATGCTGGTTTGATGGTGACCATCGAGCGTGCCCAGATGCAGTTGAATGACTGGATAGGTGAAACGGATCACTGGCAAAAACAAGGCAATCTAGAATGGATGGCGCACCAGGCCACAAGGTTGGCATTGGAGAGAAAGTCAATGGCAGCTGCTGACAAGGAGAGCAAGCTTGTCAAGACTTTGGCTAAGCTCAAGTTTCATGAGGATTTGAGGGACTGGGTGCGGCAACTACGGTCTGATTGCTTGCCACCATGGCTCGTGCTTCAAGGGAAGCTCGTGTGACGCCTCAGGTTTTCATCGGGTAGATACTGCCGCTTGAGATGTCCAGTGTCTTTTCGCCCTATGAGAAAAATGCGTGGCGACCACAGCCATGGCATTTTCGTATTTGTACTCATGTGTGGCAAACCAAACAACCAGAGGCACCCATGCAAGGACACTAAACTTGTTTGACCTTGAGCCATGCTGCCTTGTCTTACAAGAACCCCGAGTGTGGTGACCGAGAAGCAACCAGAAGTGCCCGTGCAAGGACACCAATTTCGATTGAGTTTGAGCAATGTTTTGTTGTCTTCCAGGAGCCCCAAATGCAGTGACCGAGAAGCAAGCAGAAGCACGCGTGCAAGGACACCAATGTAGTTTGACCTTCAGCAATGTTGTGTTGCTTTGCAGGACCTGTAAGTGTGGTGGTGACCAAGAAGCAACCGGGGGCACTTGTGCAAGGACACGAAAATTGTCTGACCCTTTGCTACATTGCCTTGTCTTGCAGGAGCCCCGAGTGTAGTGAGAAGCAACCAGAAGTACCCGTGCAAGGACACCAACGCTGTTTGACCTTGAGCCACTTTGCGTTGTTTTGCAGGGTCCGTGAGTTTGGTGGTGACCAAGAAGCAACCGGGGGCACTCGCGCAAGGACACGAAACTTGTTTGATCTTAAGCCACGTTGCCTTGTCTTGCAGGAGCCTTAAATGCAGTGACCGAGAAGAAACAAGAAGCACCCGTACAAGGACACAAAGCTTGTTTGACCTTGAGACATGCTGCCTTGTCTTTCAGGAACTCCGAGTGTGGTGACCGAGAAGCAACCAGAAGCACCCGTGCAAGGACACCAATGCTGCTTGACCTTTAGCTATGTGTGCCTTGTCTTACAGAACTCCGAGTGTTGTGACCGAGAAGCAACCAGAAATACCCGGTTGAGGTTGAGCGATGTTTTGTTGTCTTCCAGCATCCCCAAACGCAGTGACCGAGAAGCATCCATGCAAGGACACCAATGCTTTTTGACCTTCAGCCATATTGTGTTGTTTTGCAGGGCCCGTGAGTTTGGTGGTGACCGAGAAGCAACCGGGGGCACTTGCGCAAGGACACGAAACTTATTTGACCCTGAGCCTTGTCTTGCAGGAGCCCCGTAGTGACCGAGAAGCATCCAGAAGTACCCGTGCAAGGACACCAATGCTTTTTGATCTTCAGCCATATTGTGTTGTTTTGCAGGGCCCGTGAGTTTGGTGGTGACCGAGAAGCAGCCGGGGGCGCTTGTGCAAGGACACGAAACTTGTTTGACCCTGAGCTACATTGCCTTGTCTTGCAGGAGCCCCGAGTGTAGTGACCGAGAAGCATCCAGAAGTACCCGTGCAAGGACACCAATGCTTTTTGACCTTCAGCCATATTGTGTTGTTTTACAGGGCCCGTGAGTTTGGTGGTGACCGAGAAGCAACCGGGGCACTTGTGCAAGGACACGAAACTTGTTTGACCCTGAGCTACATTGCCTTGTCTTGCAGGAGCCCCGAGTGTAGTGACCGAGAAGCATCCAGAAGTACCCGTGCAAGGACACCAATGCTTTTTGACCTTCAGCCATGTTGTTGTTTTGCAGGGCCCGTGAGTTTGGTGGTGGTGACCGAGAAGCAACCGGGGGCACTTGTGCAAGGACACGAAACTTGTTTGACCCTGAGCTACATTGCCTTGTCTTGCAGGGGCCCCGAGTGTAGTGACCGAGAAGCATCCAGAAGTACCCGTGCAAGGACACCAATGCTTCTTGACCTTCAGCCATGTTGTGTTGTTTTGCAGGGCCTGTGAGTTTGGTGGTGACCGAGAAGCAACGGGGCACTTGTGCAAGGACACGAAACTTGTTTTACCCTGAGCTACATTGCCTTGTCTTGCAGGAGCCCCGAGTGTAGTGACCGAGAAGCATCCAGAAGTACCCGTGCAAGGACACCAATGCTTTTTGACCTTCAGCCATGTTGTTGTTTTGCAGGGCCCGTGAGTTTGGTGGTGGTGACCGAGAAGCAACCGGGGGCACTTGTGCAAGGACACGAAACTTGTTTGACCCTGAGCTACATTGCCTTGTCTTGCAGGGGCCCCGAGTGTAGTGACCGAGAAGCATCCAGAAGTACCCGTGCAAGGACACCAATGCTTTTTGACCTTCAGCCATATTGTGTTGTTTTACAGGGCCCGTGTGTTTTACAGGGCAGGGCCCGTGGTTTTACAGGGCCCGTGAGTTTGGTGGTGACCGAGAAGCAACCGGGGGCACTTGTGCAAGGACACGAAACTTGTTTGACCCTGAGCTACATTGCCTTGTCTTGCAGGAGCCCCGAGTTGAATCCAGCGGTGGAACCCGAGGAACACGGGGTCGTTAAGAATGGACGCCATGTCGGGCCACGCTATGTTGTGAAAATCCAATCTGGGGAAGAGGCTGCGAATTGCGCCAACGACTGCTGCCTGGGAAAAGGATGAAAAGGGCGCAAGCGAAGATGACACTGTTCGCACGCCTGCCGCCAATCCAGCAACGCGGGCAGTTGCGCGCGCTCCTGTGGCTGCGAGCTACAACGGACTTCTTCCCAGAAGAAGCTTGCGAGAGCATCAGCGTGGCAGTGCGTGCCGACAGGGCAGTCGCAGGCCAGACGCTTGCCCCGCAGCTCGTGCAACTGCTGCTTCAAAGGGGCAGCTTGCATGTGCCTAATGTACTGGACGAGCACCTCAGCAGGAGATCCGTGGCGTCCAACTTCGAAGGGGCAGCGCCATTTGGTACAAGGCCACCGGTGCGAAAAGTGGCCATAACCAACGTACATTACGTCTTCAGGCAGTGGCTGCCCTTTCACAAACACATCCGCGGCTTGCGTACGTCGAGGGACTCCATGTTGCGCCGCTTCGGGCGGGTAGAGTCCGGTAAACAAGGCCACAGGTGTCATGGCGTCGCGCCGGAATGCTCTTGATGGCATGGCCAACCACGAGCGGCGATCTCCTGAGGGCTCAATGGGTGGCAGCCGTGAAATTTTCATCGTGGCCCACCCGCGCCGGCCACTCTCCAGCCTCATGCTGGTGGGCACAGACCAGGAAGCCAAAAACACCTCGCAGGGGTCGCACCAGTGAAGGCTTTGGCGTGGGTTCTCGCGGAGTGCCCCCCGGGAGTGAAGGTTCATGACGAATTGGACTGCTAAAAGGAAATCCGAATTCTCATTGTCAGCTTGCACCTGGGAAGCAAACCGGCCCGTCAGGTGGGGCAGCCCTCGGGGCCAGGCCTCTGTCCGAAGGAGTGGTTCACGAGCACTGCCTGGCATGCGGCTCTCGCGGCGGCGGCCCTTGGTGTTGCTTTCCATGTTAGCTGCAACCAATGTGACTGAAGGCAATAGCTTGGCAATGGCTTTTTGAACCTCATCAGAAATTATTGGCACGATCCAATGGTTGCACAACTTTCCAACCAGCCCAATCAAACGCACATGCCAGCAGGCCGCAAGGACCCGACAACAAGTCCATAAAGACCGGCACAGGGTTTTCATCCGCGTGCAACTGCGCATCACGCCAAGAATCCAAAAGATGAGCCACACACTCTGGAAAATTAGTTTGCAAAACTGCCTCAGAGTATCCAAACTGCTGACTGCAGACACCCTGCGGCACACATGCCAGACTGGCATCAACCAGCGGTGACACCGCAAGAGCCTCCGGCTCTCACTGCCGCGACTTGGCATCGCATCGTGGGAATCCGTGCTTGGTGCTGCCGCACACTCTCCCGCTTGGTCACTTCCTGTGGTGGATGCGCGGGACTTGGGCCTAGGATTTGCCACAGGTGGCGCCGGTGGCAAGGCAGCCGGGCTGGCTGTCATGGCAGACTGCCAATGCACATCGCGCAGCTGGTAGACCTCCGCAATGACCTCCCCGAGGCTGGAAGTGGAGGGACTTGCACGTAGCGAAGGGAAGATGACGTAGACGTCTCCTGCTCCTTTGGGTTTGGCTCAAGCAGTATGTCAGTATGTGTGCAAAAGGTCCAACCACTGGCACGAGCGCTCAATGCGGCCGTCAATCTCCTCGTCCCCCGCCTGTTCCACCCACAAGCCGTCCGCAATCTTGCGCTTCTTGGCCATGCCCATGCGTTGGTTGTAGATGGTGCGCACGGACCACAGGTCGATCACCTCGATGTTGCGCCGCTGGATGGCGCGGCGCAGCTTTGATAGCAAACGGTCTGAGGGCAATTGCTCAGGCATAAAGGACATCTTGTAGCGCTTGTGGAAGGCCGCGCGGATGTCCGTCAGCTGGGTGGCAGGCAACAGCTCGTCCTCGTTGAGCGGATCCAACCCTGCAGTAACTTGCTGGGACTCCTGCGCCACAGTTGACGCCCACGCATGCTTCAGCGAGCTGCCTCCAACCGAGCATTTTTGAGATTGCTCTCAATTGGCATGATGAAGGTTGACACCACTTCGGCCTCAGCAGCACAATAGTACCTGAAGTCGCTCAGGGAGGTGACGCCAGCATTCAGAATGCGGTCGACAATGAGCTTGTCGAACTGGAACCGCTCGGCCAAGGCCTCAAAGAGCTCTCGAGGGGACGACATGACCAGGAAAAAGTTCTACAGCCCGCCACAGAGCAGCTAGACGAGCTGCGGAGTATGCGCGGCACGCTAAATGCAACAAAGCTGCCTAAGCAGGTGTATTGCTAAACAGAAGCAGCAGCAGCGCACTTGCTCTGGACGTAACAACTGCCTTTAGCTAAGGGGCCCTTGTTGCTACGAGGCCTGTCAAGTTGAGACCTTGCAGCACAAAGGAAAACCGCCCCCCCAGCCGGCGATCTCGGCTGCTCGCCGCAGCCAGCAAGTCGCACCGCCTTGGGGATTGCCGGCTTCCAGCCGAAACAGGCGCTAGGTCTGGCAAGCTGACACGAAAACACACCTACACACATGGATGTGCTTTTGTGGGCAACTGTCCAAAAAGGAAAGCAGCAACAGCCCGAAGCAACAGTACATCACGCGTGTGCTCAAGGCTTCGTAGTGCAAGAGCAATCTGTTTTCCGAGCACGGGGGGCTTCTCCATTTGCCCTAGCGGCAAATCACAGCGGACTCCTGTAGCAGGGCCATGGAAGCAGGGGGTAAAAAGCTAATACATGACCAGCAAAAGGGACGTTCATAGACCAGCGCCTCCTGCACTGTGCTACACTCAATAATGCCGCCTTGGAAAAACTGCCGCTGGCCAGATCTGCTCTGCCGCCACCGGCATGCCGGCCGGGGGGACTCTGGCATTATGTTTTTGGGCCTCACGTGCCAGGCTGCACGGCCTGCTTGCTGGCCAAGAAGACAGGCGGAAGCCCAATCCGACATGGCACGGGGCGATCGGCATCGGCGCGTTCATGGCACCAGCAAGCCAAGCCACCCCTGGACAACACCTTGTGCGGCTCCACGTTGCGCAAGCGCTGAATGTGTTGCAGCGCGGCAGACAGGGAGATGCCACGTAGCAATGCAAGCACCATGCCTGCACCAACCGGGGCTCGGTGAACTCCTGCTGCACAGTGGATGCAGATGGAAGTGCGGTCCTCGAAGCACGGCATGAGGAGAGAGAGGAGCCGCTGCCAAGCAGCATCCCTGGAGCGGATGTCCGTCAGTGGGAAATTGAGGGTCATGATCCCGGATGGAACTCGGGCGCCGCGGCTCTCCAGAGACTCCTTGAAGACCGACACGATCAAAGCCACCCTGAGCTTGTGAAAGCGAGCAAAATCCCTTTCTGCGGGGAGACCCCCCCCTGATGCGTGTCCAAGCAATCTCTGGCCCGGGCGTCGCCAGCGCGCTTGCGCGAGCTCATCAAAGTAGTCATCCTCTGCGGGCTCGTTGTGAGGCTCCTCCCAATTTCCAGCGGCGTGGACGGCAAAGTCACCGGGCCACGCTTTCAGGGCATGGCCTTGACCGCCGGGCAACTCTCGGAGCCATCACCTTCAGCCGCCACCTGCGGCCGGGAAGATGCCGAGCCCTTTTGCGCAAGGCACACCTTTGCGCAGGCGGACAGCCCGCTCTGTGTGCCGCAACTGCGACCACTCGAACCTCCTCCTCCGCCATCAAGCAAGCTGCATCGTTCCTGGCAAGTACTGCATCTTGCCGCAAGTTGCGCTCTGGAGGTACTTCGCGCTGTGGTACCGAAGCGGCATCAAGCTCCGGGACTGATCGGCATGAGACTTGTCGGTCCAGTTGCCAAGCGCCACCATGTCGGCTGGCTCCAAACCTGCCAAAATACCGCAGGTGACGGCCGCCTGCCGCCAGCTCTTGGAGGTTACCAGCGCCAGGTCGTCCTCGAACACCAAGGTCGACAAGGCCAGACAGACCGCATCCTGCGCAGCGGACTGCCGCATCATCTCCCGCGAAATGGGGTGGAAGACAAGCCCGGGTGTTGCTCGGGAACCGACCAGATGGGTCAGCGCACTGCCAACGTCGACAGGAGGTGAAGCGCGGGGCAGACCACAAGAAGCCATGCCTCTGCCCATAAGTCTTTCCCCGCAAGCAGAGGAAATGCAGAATGCGCTGGCTCATGCGTACCAGCTTGCTGCGCTGCAGGTGCTGCCACCGCAGGCACCCAAAGCACTGCAGCCAAGCTCCGGGCAAACACGGCCATGATGGCGAGCAATGCAGCTCCTCTTCCAGCTGCCGTGGTTGACTGGACCCGATTTGACACGCAAAGGGAGAGGTCAATGTCCACAAAGAGGTTCCGCTGCATCCAGCGCAAGGCTGATAACGATCGAGACGGTGTTGAAGAGGTACGGAAAAACTGCGCCATGAAGAACGGGGTCAGCAGAGGCGGCGCGATGTCACCCTCTTCAGGGTGGCTGTTTTGTGGTCGACAACAGCTTCTGAAGCAGTCCAGACATTGTGTTCTCAATCACATGCATGTTGCCAGCGCCTGCGTAGCGAAACGCGCTGTTTGCTGTTGAAAGCTCTGCATGGGGCTCAGGGTCAGTGCGCAGCGAGACACGCCAGGCAGGCTGCGACCCTGAAGGCATCGCTGCCTCAGGCTCCACCACCTTGACACGGTAAAGGTCACGCACCATACCGCCCACACCCCGCATCACGCGGTCTCTGGCAGACAGCCAGGCACGGGCCACCGCAGCCCCACTGAGCTCCGCCTGCTGGTAGTTCTCAAAGTAGAAGGCTAAGTCGGCATCGGTCTCGATGCCAACCGCCTGCATCCAGGCCCCAGCAAACTCGTTGCCAGCGAGGAGCTCAGGTGAGCTGGCCATGGCTCAAGGACACGCCCGAAACAAGGGGCAAACAGATTCCCAGCTCCAGGCACATGAGCCACAGGACATAGACATAGACGGCATGGTGCAGAATGAACCACAAATGTGGCAAGCGATAACCAACCGGGGGCACCTGTGCAAGGACACGAAATTTTTGTTGACCCTGAGCTACATTGCCTTGTCTTGCAGGAGCCCCGAGTGTAGTGACTGACCGAGAAGCATCCAGAAGTACCCGACCAATGCTTTTTGACCTTCAGCCATATTGTGTTGTTTTGCAGGGCCCGTGACTTTGGTGGTGACCGAGAAGCAACCGGGGGCACTTGTGCAAGGACACGAAACTTGTTTGACCCTGAGCTACATTGCCTTGTCTTGCAGGAGCCCCGAGTGTAGTGACCGAGAAGCATCCAGAAGTACCCGTGCAAGGACACCAATGCTTTTTGACCTTCAGCCATATTGTGTTGTTTTACAGGGCCCGTGAGTTTGGTGGTGACCGAGAAGCAACCGGGGGCACTTGTGCAAGGGCACGAAACTTGTTTGACCCTGAGCTACATTGCCTTGTCTTGCAGGAGCCCCGAGTGTAGTGACCGAGAAGCAGAAGTACCCGTGCAAGGACAGCAATGCTTTTTGACCTTGAGTTATATTGTGTTGCTTACAGGGCCCGTGAGTTTGGTGGTGACCGACCGAGAAGCAACCGGGGGCACTTGTGGACACGAAACTTGTTTGACCCTGAGCTACATTGCCTTGTCTTGCAGGAGCCCCGAGTGTAGTGACCGAGAAGCATCCAGAAGTACCCGTGCAAGGACACCAATGCTTTTTGACCTTCAGCCATATTGTGTTGTTTTACAGGGCCCGTGAGTTTGGTGGTGACCGAGAAGCAACCGGGGGCACTTGTGCAAGGACACGAAACTTGTTTGACCCTGAGCTACATTGCCTTGTCTTGCAGGAGCCCCGAGTGTAGTGACCGAGAAGCATCCAGAAGTACCCGTGCAAGGACACCAATGCTTTTTGACCTTCAGCCATATTGTGTTGTTTTGCAGGGCCCGTGAGTTTGGTGGTGACCGAGAAGCAACCGGGGGCACCTGTGCAAGGACACGAAATTTTTGTTGACTCTGAGCTCCATTGCCTTGTCTTGCAGGAGCCCCGAGTGTAGTGACCGAGAAGCATCCAGAAGTACCCGTGCAAGGACACCAATGCTTTTTCACCTTCAGCCATATTGTGTTGTTTTACAGGGCCCGTGAGTTTGGTGGTGACCGAGAAGCAACCGGGGGCACTTGTGCAAGGACACGAAACTTGTTTGACCCTGAGCTACATTGCCTTGTCTTGCAGGAGCCCGAGAAGCATCCAGAAGTACCCGTGCAAGGACACCAATGCTTTTTCACCTTCAGCCATATTGTGTTGCTTACAGGGCCGTGAGTTTGGTGGTGACCGAGAAGCAACCGCGGGCACTTGTGCAAGGACACGAAACTTGTTTGACCCTGAGCTACATTGCCTTGTCTTGCAGGAGCCCCGAGTGTAGTGACCGAGAAGCATCCAGAAGTACCCGTGCAAGGACACCAATGCTTTTTCACCTTCAGCCATATTGTGTTGTTTTACAGGGCCCGTGAGTTTGGTGGTGACCGAGAAGCAACCGGGGGCACTTGCGCAAGGACACGAAACTTGTTTGACCCTGAGCTACATTGCCTTGTCCTGCAGGAGCCCGAGAAGCATCCAGAAGTACCCGTGCAAGGACACCAATGCTTTTTCACCTTCAGCCATATTGTGTTGCTTACAGGGCCGTGAGTTTGGTGGTGACCGAGAAGCAACCGCGGGCACTTGTGCAAGGACACGAAACTTGTTTGACCCTGAGCTACATTGCCTTGTCTTGCAGGAGCCCCGAGTGTAGTGACCGAGAAGCATCCAGAAGTACCCGTGCAAGGACACCAATGGTTTTTCACCTTCAGCCATATTGTGTTGTTTTACAGGGCCCGTGAGTTTGGTGGTGACCGAGAAGCAACCGGGGGCACTTGTGCAAGGACACGAAACTTGTTTGAAGCTGAGCTACATTGCCTTGTCTTGCAGGAGCCCCGAGTGTAGTGACCGAGAAGCATCCAGAAGTACCCGTGCAAGGACACCAATGCTTTTTGACCTTGAGTCATATTGTGTTGTTTTACAGGGCCCGTGAGTTTGGTGGTGACCGAGAAGCAACCGGGGGCACTTGTGCAAGGACACGAAACTTGTCTCGCAGGAGCCCCGAGTGTAGTGACCGAGAAGCATCCAGAAGTACCCGTGCAAGGACACCAATGCTTTTTGACCTTCTGCCATATTGTGTTGTTTTGCAGGGCTCGTGAGTTTGGTGGTGACCGAGAAGCAACCAGGGGCACTTGTGCAAGGACACGAAACTTGTTTGACCCTGAGCTACATTGCCTTGTCTTGCAGGAGACCCGAGTGTAGTGACCGAGAAGCATCCAGAAGTACCCGTGCAAGGACACCAATGCTTTTTGACCTTGAGAAACGGGTCGGCGCCGCACACCACGCTCCTTTTTTTCTGTGGATTTCTGCCGCCACACTTCTCATGCCAAAATGATAATTTGAGAAACCCCGAGCCAATATACAAAAGGAGCAGAGTCCATGTTTGGGACCGCCCCCTCCCCCAAACAGCAGCGAGCCCTTCACCTGAGAACAGCTTCGCGGTATCGTGGATACCCCTGGCGAGGGGAACTCGCAAGTACCGGCTGTCTAGCGACGAAATGTGCCACTAGCATTTGGGCTCACACCTACAGAAATCTATCATCTTTACACCCAAATGTCCAGTTTTGAGGTAGTGAACCTGTGGATGGACAAAATTCACCGAAGAAACCCTGGAATGATGATTTCCCCTGCACATACCAACAAACGTTCTGGTTTCAACCATGGTTTCAAGTGGAAAACCAGGATTTCGTTGCCATCCACAGCATGATTCACAGACTTTCGAGTTGATCTCAGGGAGGAGTGGCCTGCCACGAAGAAGGCGTCAAACTTCGTGGCCACCAAGTTTGCCGGCAGAGTGGGGATCTCGCAGCAGCAGTCTTTCAGCGCGTACATCGCATTGCCCCAGACCTTTGCTCGCTAAGATGGAGCTCCAGGCCCACGAGAAACACGGCACTTCAGTCTTGGCTGCTTAAACTTATCCGCCTTTGGGGGGTACCTTGAGGGTCTAGTGGGTGGTGAACACCCGTGGCACTTGTTTCACCGCAGTCATTCAGAATGCTGTCATGGTCATGAGACAACCCCCGCTGGCCCACTTCCATCCTGCTTATGACCTACAACTTATGATCGGCGCAGTATGTAAGTGTTTTGTTTGCAACCTTGTTTACAGCCCTACATGGGTTATAACCATTCAGCTGGTTGTCGTAGAAGTTTCTATCTAGCCCGTCCACCGGTCCAAACTTGAGGATTAGAACGCCAAAAGCTTGTCAGTTCAAAATCCATCCCCAAAAGGGGGTCTATTTGAGATAAACCAATTGAGGAGCTGAGCTTTGCAAGCGGTTTACGGGAAAGTCCTGACTCGTTTGGCATACAACACTAGGCTCAACGGGCTCTCACTGTCAAGGTGAACAGAAACTGGAATTGAAAGTCCCCGACGTTCATCGCACGTTCATCGTAGACTGGCTTTGACCGCGCTTCAAATTTTCTGACTTTCTTGCCATGGGCATTCCGTCAACTCGCTGGGTCAATTCGCTTCTTTCATCGCCTTCGCTCCTTTTACCCCAGTAGGCAAATGCGCTGCTCTTCTCTTTTTGCGAGACGCTTCCCAAAGCCCGGGTTGCAGCGTCCTTTCAGGTGGTTTCATCCGTTCCTTTTGCTGAACTTGCCAAAAGGAACATCTCAAAAAGCTTGGGCTCAAGGTGAACGAACAAGGGCTTCTTTGGATCCCTGGCATCCCCCTGACCCCCCAGGATCAGGGATCCCCAATAAAAAGGTTCCGGGTTTCTGATGCGCGCAAGCGCTGAAAAGAATTGGAATGGGGTGGGGTATGTCAAGGCCGAATTGAGCCATGGAACCTTACTGAGGGTTTTTCTCTAATGTTGACCCCGGATTAATAAACCCCTGTTTATTAAGATGGCGGTGTCCGCGGTTTTAGTGAGGTTTTATCACTTTTGGAGGGGAACACCCCCATATTAACCAACAGGGGTTTATTAATCCGGGGTCAACATTAACATGGACCCTCTGGTGGGTTGCTTGCTAGTGGACAGGAGACTCGAAGACCTTGGGCGGTTCAGCACCAAGCCGAGTAAGCGAACCGCAACGAGGCACTGTCTCAGTCTTCACCCTGCGGATGGATTCCGAGCTCCTGAGGAGATCTTTTCGCCTGCTTTGGCTAGGCCTCCAGTTGAGAGGTTAAAACCCTCCCCCAAAAAACGGTAAAAGGGCACTACTGGGGGACCTACTTGGTGTATGCCAGCGCTTCTGAGTGCAATGCAGGACGTATGTATTTGTGTCGTTTTTGAGGTGGTACTAATCGTGGTTAAACGAGAATTCAACTGGACTCCTTTGACATTTTGGGGAAAATATTCGTGTCAGGTGTGAGTTGTAGCCAGAGCTTGCCAACTTTCTAACCCAGCCAGTCCAGAATCACTTTCCCCGCATGGGTGTCTTTCTACTTGGGTTCATCTGAGCCAAAACGGGCTTCCCGAGGTCGAAAGAGATGTGCACATGAAGTGATTGAACATTGACGGAAATTTGGGGGCCCATCAACTAGTGGGCTTACATGTGACTTTGTCCCAAACGGGAGGCACCACAACTCGGCAGCTTTTCGCTGGGTGTCCCTTTTTGGGACCCGCTGGGGTGTGTCTCTTTTCAACACCCCAAAGGAACACAAACGCCGCGCGGGGAACCGGAGAAGCCATGGACCCGGCGTTTTCCGTGGCGGGGTGCCTTTCTTGGGGCACGCCTTTCCCCCAAAGGAAAAGCTGGTGGCTTCTCTTTTGGTTGCCCCTCCACCCCCCCCCCCCCCGAAAAAAAAAAAAAGAGGTTGCCCTCAAAAAAAATGACATGCCTTCATGGGGGACCAAAGGGCACGGTTCGGTTCCAACAGAGAAGAGATATGCAACTTGAGTCCCCGGACGCTTTGCAGAATTGAGCAATGCCCTGAATGAATATCGAAGAGTGGGAGTTTGTGGAAAGCGCTTCTCCGCATCGCTCCTTTCATCCTGGCTGTGGCTGATCAAGTGCGCGTTGAACTTCAGTTGTATCAAGTGGTCGATCCTTGGGTTCCGGAAATCGAGGATCAAAACGGGGCACGCAGCTTCCCTCTGATTGGCGCTTTGGACTGGTGAGGTTGCCTGAGAAACATGAAACCTGGAAGGAAGTTAACCCGGAAGGAACCTTCATGGGCTAAAGAGCTCAAACTGATTGGTCCAGATACGTCACTCACCAAAAGGAAAGTGGCAACCAAAGGTGATGTCGAAATCAAAACTATAATGTTTCCTTCGGATTCATTCCAAGGACGGTACTAACCAAGGGTGGTTCTTTTGACCTCTTTTTAAGTGCGTTTTTCTGCTTGCTAGGGCTTTCTTTTGGAATGATGCAACGTGAACAATAGATAAAAAGGACATCGCGAACATTCGCGAACTCAACACACAAACACACACATTCAAGGGGCACCAAACATCACCAAAAAGAAAGACACATTCAAGTGACTAAGTGGAAACCAAGAGTTATCGCTCGAGAAACTGTGGTCTCAAAGTTCGGGGGCCCTCTCAAAAATGGTTCGGGTTTTCCATTTGGCTTCTCGTTAAACACACCAACAAAAAGGGGCTCCCCCCTAACAAAACAGCCCAGGTGCTATCCCACCCCCCCGAGCTTGTTTGAGCCTGTAGACCAAAATTCATGGCTTTTCTTTTCAGCTGACCACAACCCTTTTCGCTGCATTTCGCGCAGGGCGCATGGTGTACGCCTCGATGGGATCCGCCACATCATCCACGAGGACGGCTACCGTGGGCGCAGCAGGGTCTCCGGTGATGCAGGTCCTGTCTTGCGTGAAACGCGCACGGCGCACGGTGGGGTTCCTTAACCCGGATTGTTTAGTGGCCACGGGAGACAAAAGGCGTTCTTTGTTGGGTAGTTGATTTTACAAGGAACTCCCCTTTCCAAAAAAAACACAACAACATAGCATCAGTGGGTGTGTGAGTTAAAGTATACATGTGTGCATGTTGTTCTGAGCTGGATTTTTTTTTGGGGCGGGGGGGGGGGGGTGTAAAAAGGAAACCCGTTAAACCCTCAAAACCCTGCTTTTTCGTGACAAATTCTGCAAATTCAGCGGAACAAACATTGGTTGACTGGATTCCATGGATTTGGCCCGGATGTTTTGCGGTTCCATGCTGGGACTCCCCGAGAGACCAAAGAACCTGGTCCGGCTTTTCACCCACCTCTTGGTTTCAGGGTTCTATTAAAACGGGTGGGATCCAAACAGGGATGGTTCCTGGCAATCCTCGGACATCGCCCTGCAATGGCGCATAGGCTGAAGGGCAATGGCGCAACTCCGCTCGAATGGAACATCAGCAAAGAACTGCTGGGTGTCCAAATCAAACACCCAAAAGCTTTTCTGGGGTGGCTTGATTTGCCCATGCTGATTCATCGTAGCTGACCCATGGCCATTCGGGCCACCTTGCTGGCTTTCCGAGAATTCAGCCATGCTTGATGGTGAAGAAACTTACAACCCAGACGTTCAGACCAGGTGCCAATTCTGAGCAAAACATCGCAGAAGGAAGGTTTCTGTCATAGCGACCCCTTGTCCTGAGCTCGCACAATTTCTCATACCAGCGAAGCAACAATCTAGAATTCTTACATGTTTACTTCGGACGCATGAGTATATTGCCAGGTTGACCGCCATTCATTTGATGACACACAAGTCCAGGCACGTTACATCGTGCCAATGACAAGTGAAGTCAATGCTGGCCAATCCCCGAGTCAATCTGCACAGCAAAACCTATCTACATCTATCTACACCACACCAAAGTCACAGCGAACACAAACGAAACGCACGCTCATCACACCTAGTCACACCAGATCCGCATCACATCGGAAGCTAACTGCCCCCCCCAAACCCCCACCCCCCCCCAACAACCTAAGCTCACCCATCCGGTCCCCTTCAGCTGCTGGAGCTTCCCCGCGTCCCAGCAGAACGCCGTCTCCGCGCTCCGCACGCGGACGGCCCTGCCCACGTCCGCGGCTCTCGGCTCGGCGGCGGCGGAACCGAGGCCCAGGGCGGCGAAGAAGGGCTCGGCGGTCGCCTGAGTTAGCCGTCAGCTGCGGAGTGCCGTTGGCTGTCCGTTTTCGGATCCGCGGGCAGAGGTTGTTCTAACTCTTGGTGGGCAAAATGGAAACCCAACCATCAAACGTTCAAAACCTAAACACCTAAAAGTTGTTAACCTGGACCTTCAAACGTACCTGAGATTTCTGCCTCCCCTGTCAATCGGCTGGTTTTTGGAATTCGTACCTTTTTCTCTGGGCTTGTCCTTCTTTTTTCGGACCTCGAGCAGTTTTTGGAGGCATGCGGGCTGTCAGGTCCTAATATGACCTACTCGAGCAGAATTTGTGTGCAAAAACACCCGCAACGGCCCGCAAAACGAGTGCAAGGACCCGCAAACGAGCGCAAAATTGACAAGTGCTCATTTGAAAATATGAACCTCGGGCACTTTTCCATTGCTCGGGCAGAAATTGAAAAATCGGGCACGAACTTTCTGTTCGAGCGGGAAACAAAAACAGCGAGCAAAAAAAGAGGTATCAATGGAAGGTCCAGGAACTTTTAGTTGGCTAAATGAAAACCCCACCAAACGTTCAAAATCTAAAGACCTGAAGGGACGGACGGCTGGGAACTGCCAAGTGGGGCCTTTAGAAACGGACGGGCAAAAAGGGCAAATGGCTTGGTAAGTGATAAGCAAGGCCGAAACAATCGAACGTAAATGGATCAGAAGGGCTGCACCAAGAGGCCGCCTTACCTATACCCACCTCCCAAGAACGTCCTCTGACATTGGCGCAACTGGTGCTGCTAAATCGTCTAAACTCTCGGGGTTGATGACCATCAGCGAAACGTAACACAACTGTTTGTTGACCTGGTCACCTTGGCATTTTGCATGAAAGCCAGGTTTTCCAAGACATGCCGTTTAAACAAAAAGGAGCTTTGGTATTTGGAGCTTTCGGGGATTCCCTAGCCCAAAGGTCTAGGGACCTGCGGCCCCCGTCCGCTTTCCCCGCTTTCGCCGCTTTCGGGGCGCCTGGCCCCAGAAGCCGGCGGTGACCAGCTCCAGGCCCTCCCGGGCACAGGCGCAGACAGGACTGCCCGAGGGCTGCAGGCCATTGATGCGCAGCAGGTGCTCCTGAACGCTCAAATTGGCTTCGGGTTGTCGTTTTCTTGTTCTTTTCTCCCCACCTCTAAGTGGTAGGTCAAAGTTTTTTTTGCTCAATCACCTTTAAGTGGTAGGTTGAAGTTTTTTCTAAAAAACCAAAATCACCTCGAAGTGGTAGGTTAAAGGGAAGGCACGCCAGTTTGCCACTTTGATAACCGCTGACTGGAGTCACCATTTACTGGTGGGTTGCTTTGAAACGATCGTCACTTGAGGTGAAAAGGGCAATGGAGGGATGTCACCGCTCAAACCGACCTGCAGTCATGGGACAGCCCGGAACACAGGTTGAAACTGCAGAAATACGCCAGTTGTGGTCGCAACCCCCGGTCAGGCATCCACATTGGAGGAGAACCAAGGGAAAGCCTCCATTGTTCTACTCAAAGGGTGTGTTTTCTTTCAGAAAGGGACCGTTTGGTGGACATCAAAATTCGGTGATTCATGCCAGGTTTGGAGCAACGCTGACACATCATCTCCTAGAGAGATGGTTGAAAGGCAAATGGGCGGCGCTTCTTTCTTTAAAGTTGGTACGCCATTCTTTTGTGGTGTCAAAGGGAAACCACGGAAAACAACCACCCATTTTGGAGGGGTCCCATATATAATGACACACCCAAATGCGAAATTCTGAATCTACCTTCTGGCAACGGCAAGTCAGCGCCCCAAGAGCGCCACGATCTTTCTTGAAGTCAGGCACAACCTTTTTGTTGGCATCCCCCTCACAAACAAAAATCCATCCACAACAACACGACCCGTGTGAAGAGGCTATTGAGTGGATTGGCCCAAGCAAGTTTCAACTTGTTGCATACCACCCAAACCTCCAGTAGAGAGGTTAGAATAAGGGCACCAACTTTTTCTGTCGTCTTTCTAGTGGGGGAACCCCCCCGCAAAAAAAACCAAGATAAAAGGGCACCAATTGCTGGGGGACCTAGCCACTATGGTCCACCCAATCGGGTCACCCGTCCACTATCGGGCAAAGCCAGATCCAAGTCCAGCAACCGCTTCCCGAATCGGTGGTTGGGATGTTCTGGGGGTGGGTTCCCATTTGCCCATCCAAATCCAAACCGCGCATTCAGGCTCGAGCTGGATTTCCACTTCAAGTTGATCAATTTATTGCTGGCGTCCATTGAACCCACCGCCACTTTTTCCAAATAAAAAGAGTGGACATGGCTCGGACCCATCAAACCACCAATCCCAATCGATTTGAACCCTTGGTTCTTGCGGGCAAATGGGAAACCACCCCCGGCCAAAAACCGAAGCTTCCGACCAACCGACCGCAACTAGGTCCTCCAGATTAGAGAGGTTAGCATAAGTTGGTACCAACTTTTTTTTTTCTTCTCTGTAGTCTATTTGAGTAGGGGAATCCTCCCAACCAAAAAAGGGTCAAAGGCCAGAAACGGTGAGAAAGGGCACCAATTGCTCCACCTAGGCAACGCCGCGGTTGAACCCCGCCGCGGCTTTGGCCCCCCGGCGCCTGGTTGGGGAAGTGCGCCGCCTCGAAGCCCTTCAGCGCCCCCAGCGCCAGCAGGACGTCCAAGCCGTGGCCGATGGCCGCCACGCGGGTCTTGAGCTCCAGGTGCTTCAGCAGCCTCGCGCACACCGTCCCATTTCTCGGCGCACACGTTTCTTTCTCACCGGCTGAGTGGATGCCAAACTGGATATTTACCAATCAATTGGTCTTCCCGAGCTTGAAGTTCATGAACTCAGGAAGTGAGAAATGGCTTTAGGGTGGGTCGAGGGCAGGTGTTGGGCCAGTTTAGGCTTTGCACTGAAAAATCCAGAAAAATCAGCTCGCCGCGGGCTGGGTTCCTTGAAGGATACATGCCAAAACAGCTTGTTTTACAAAGGGAACCACAACATCAGCTGCTATTTGGATGACATCTCGCCGGTCCCGTGGATGAGCATGTTTTGGGGCCCTGTTGTTTTCCCTTTGGGTGGCAGAGTACAACCACAAAAACACGCCCCAAGTCTTCGTTGTTGTTGAACCTTCTGCAAAAAGCTTTGCACTTTTTGTGGGTCTGTTGGAAATCCGACCCCTTTCAACCAAAAGCTAAAGTCTGAACAATGATCCAACCAAATAGGCATTAAAAAAGAGGAGTACACAGAAAATCGTATCTCCAGATTGTTTGGAGACCCCAAGAAAAACGGGCTCTTTGCTTTTGGCTTCCCTTTAAAAACACACAGAAAAGAGGTGCGTCTTTTGACAAGTTGCCAGCGCCGACGGAGTTTCGTAGTGGAGTTCCCGAAATATGAGTTTGTCTCTAAATGATTGCGCTCCCCAACTGGTGGTCGTGCAACTCCGGGTTTCCTTTTGAACCACACCCAAAAAGGGAACCAACCCGAAAACGTGACACCCGGGACTGCGTCAAAACGGTCGGCACCAAATATGGGAACCAAGCCCGCGAAGAGGCAGCGTGGATGTCCGCAGCTATTTGTGGCTGGGGTTGTCCCACCCTCACTTACCCCGATTTTGATGCTGGCTAGAAAAGGCCTGTCCAGTAGTGAAATCGATTCCCTTTAAAACCCACAGTGGTGGAAGTGGGTTGAAAGGAATATTGGGCTCATCTTCTGAGTTGGTTCTCCGGGTGTTGGTGGTCCGTGTGTTTTGTTGGTGGCTTTAAGAGGAAGCCACCGAGAGCGACGGTCCGCTGCGCCATTTGGGCGGTGGGACTCCCCCAACGAGCTGAGCCGCAGGGCGGCGGCGTCGGAGCCGTCGGCCAGGAGGGTGGCGTTCAAGGTGTGGGGCATGAGGCCGCCTGGACCCAAATCTTGGACCCAAAAAATGCTGGTCCAAAAATAAGACCTGGTCCTGAGAATAAGGTCTTGGGTTGAGGTGGACCAGGTTTTAAGACAATTCTAGGTCCAAAAATCAGATGAGTCATAATCAGAACCTGGACCTGGTGTGAGAATTGGTCTACCCAAAACCATGCTTCAAGAATTGACAAGGCGGCCGCAACCGTTTATGGCTGGGAGTGTCCCTTACTCGCCTTCGCTTACCCTGGTTGGCTCTCCATTCGTTCTTTAGCCCGTATGCTTTGCTCCAGCAACAGCTGAGGAGGCAAAGTGCAACTGGAGAACGGCTTGGTTGAATAGACGCCCATGTAAAAAAAATCGTTTCGGGCTGCAACTTGATTTCATGAAAGTCTCCAAACTTGGGTTTGAATGGCCTTGAACTTTCAACTGGCAATGTGGATCACGCAAACCTGGATGCAGGCTTCGCCTTTTGACCCAAGGAAGGCAGCCCTTAGCCCTATCCGATGCGTGTCGAGTCAACTCGGCTGACTCGTGACTCTGTGCTTTCTGCATGACAAATGAAGGGCGCAAATGAGTAGACCCGATTTGGTACCCTTGCAAGAGGCATGTTGAAAAAGGGGCCTGAACGTTTTAAAGCCCTGAATCAGGCTTTTCTGTCATCTCTCTAGGTAAGGTACTATTTTTTGACAAGACAGAAAGGACTCCCCGTATGAGCGAACCTGTTTACCGGTCGATCGGTGAGCTCGTTACAAATTGTGCGGCCAACCGTACGATGCGACTTTTGTGCCCAGATCGGGCAACGTTCTATGCTTGTTGGTGTATCACTTCTTCGCGCTGCCGAAACATGGACTGATTTCAAAACCGGAATTGAGAGATCTGCCGTGGTGTGGAAAGAGGATACACTGTTCAACCACCGCCGTTCGCGAAACCGACATTAACCTTGGCTTTGGGCATCTTCTCATACGGTTTGGTGGGGCCCAGTCAGCGGCGATTCACCAAATCTCCGAGCAATACAAAACACCGGGACACCTGACTTTCTGAAGTGGCGAGTTCCCAGATTTTCGCTGAACATTCCCTGAAAGGAGCGGCGGTTCGCCGGGCACCTTTCTTCTCGTCAAGCAGCCGGAAGTCGACTTCCGGGCGACCGAAACTTCATCCGAGCTGACTTTTGGCTTGGTTGAAACTAGGTGATTTTGAATGACTCTGAACCCTTGGCTCCCGAACTGTCGGGGATCGGTTGCATGGACGGCTGGGCAAAAGGCGACGGCTGAGAGCCGTGCCTGTCAAGAAGATGGTCGCCAGCTTGAAAGTGCTGCTGATGGCGATGGCACCCTGATGCTTGTTCTTGGGATCGAACTCCTCCTGAACGAAGCTCTCAGCAAATTTGAATGCTTCACAAAGGATTTGAGCTGGGATGCATGTTATGAGGGTTCCCAACTGATGCTGGTGAATGACGTCCCGGTATGGGTTCCCCCATTGGCCGTGGTGATTGTCGACAGTGCATGAGCCGCGTGGTAGTTTCGAACGAGGGATTTGGACCCCCGAAATAGTACACCATCTTCTTTTGGTCTCTCTTGAAGCCAAGGCCCAAAACAGGTACCCTCAAAAACACGAGCCCATAGTGCCCCCGACAGACCCATGTCGGCCCACCTTGTCGCCTGGTTTCAGGCATATTGAAGTGGGCTGGGTTGGTCTGGTCTCAAATATCCCAAGTGACACATCGAATGAGTAGATTGAGCACTTTTGTCCGTCAAACCAAAGAGCAATCACTCTCCGCCGTTGCTATCAACAGGGACCCACTCTTCAGAATCTCTCACTTCCGATTGGCTAACAAAAAGTCCAAACTGTTTATTTGCCGCTGCAATGGTCTTCCCAAAACGATTAAAGCCCAGGAAGTCAGGAAGAGAGATCTCTTATGGCTGTCCTACTTCCGGCAACTCACTTCCTGAGGTGATTGGTCAGAACAAGTAACCAGACTTTGTGTGTGCCACCTTTTTCCGATCTTCTCACAACGTGTCAAGGGAGCAAACATGTGAGTCGACCATGGCATGTAGGCCTCAGTTGCAGGACCCAGGAATGAACGGTTCACCTTTTTCCACCTCTACTGAACATGAACCAAAAAACGAAAAGAGATCCAAAGGTCTTTGTTTTGCAGTGCTTTGGGCACCAAAAAATCGCCAACTTAAAAAAAAAGGTCCGCTCCGGTCAACAATCGCTTGGGACCAGTGTGAGGCCTCTGGGCTGCGTCCTTGGGCACCAGCGCCACCTCGCCCTTCTCCGTCTGCGAGGCCACGTAGTTCACCTCGAACCATCGCGCTATGGGTCCCAACCCCCCGGCCCGGTGAACATCCCGATCCAACCGCTAAAATCGGTTCTACCATGGGTGGTGAATTCACCTCTGCCAAAACGGGATCCCGGGGTAGCCGCCAAAAAGACAACACTGGAGCGGTAGCCATGCCCATTTTTGGTACCTTAGGTTTTGACCCACGGGTGTGTCTGTTGTTAGGGGAGCGGGACCACTTCCCAAAACGGGTGGTTTTCCTGTTCACAAAATGAGGGGATGTGGTTGGGCTGGTGATCAAGCTGACGGCCAAAAGTTCCTATTGAGGGGAGCCATCGCTCACTTGCATAGTTTGGATCTGAAAGCAAAAGGTTATCACCTTTTGGGATCGCTGAACATGGACCAACAGGAACCCATTGAACATTCAAATTTGAGTGTGTGATCGAAAAGGGGGGGGGGACTAGAACAGGTGGGTTTCCTTTTGGTTCTCCCTTGAACCGACCTTAAAAAGGGCTTCCCGCCGGGGCTAGTGGTGGCCAATAGGTTGTTTTGGGGCCAATGTCTAGGTCCCAACAACCCTAGGACAAACTCAAATCATTCCAGGGATTTTTACCCCCAAAATGGTTTTTCTTTGAGTTCTCCTTAAAAAGGGTACCGAGCCGTTTGCACAAGCCATGCATAGGTGACTTGGCCGAAACACAGAACATGGAATAAAACCAATCTAAACCAAGCTAAACCGATCTAAGCCAGTGGAACCTGTCGATTTTCTAGCCAAGCAAAGCGATTAAAAGCACACCTCTCTCAAGCCGTGGCGCTTTGTGCCAGATCCGGATGTTTCGCCAGGAGGGGTCCAGGTCCTTCTGAGTCGGGTGCTCAAAATCGTCGAGGGCCGTGAAGTGCCAACCCCCGTTGAAGGGCGGGGGGTTCCCCAGGAAGATGTACTGCTCCTGGCGGGTTTCCGGCGGAGGGAGGGGGGCGGTCTGGCGGGGGGGGGGAAAGGGGTGGTTCAATGCCCAGTTCAAGAAGACATGGGGTTTGTGAAGTTCGCTAAAAACACGGGGAGGGTTTGTGGCGTTCCCTCCAACCCTGAGTCTTTGGAGGTTCTTGCCAGTCCTTTGGTAGTTGGAATGTTCAAGTTGGAACACTTGGGTGTGTCTGTTTAGGAATCGGACGGGTCCCCAATATGGCGCAACGGTTTCCTTTTTGGTTCTCCTGTAAACCAAGCCCGAACAGGGTACCATCAACAAACCTGGTTTACCTTAGATGTTCAACCTACTTAGGTTATAATCATGTGACAGGGGTCGGTTGACGTACCATGCAAAGCCGAAGGGAGCTCCGGTTCTGCACGCGTGCAGTAGACAGGAAGGCAGTCCGGCGGATGTCACCAGTCCCGTGTCAGACATAGGCATATGGTCTTCCAATATTTTGGTTGTTCAAGAGTTGAGTTCAATTGAACGGGTAATATTGGTACCCGTTCAATGGCTCCAAAGCATTCCATTTTGGCAGTCTGAACTGTATGTGGTTTTAAGGCAGGGCAAACAGGGGCACTCATTACCGGGGCTGCTTCAGCGGTTGCTCCCAGGGGACAGAGTAGATTCCATTTGGGTCGAGTTGTTTTTTGCTTTTCGTCTTGGCTAGTAAAACGCTGTATTTTCCATTCCATTTACAGCCTAGGAGCTTCCGTTTCATTCAATCGGAAACTAACATGACAACTGTTTGAAGGAGTTGCTACAGGCTGCCGCCGGCCGGAGACCAGGAATCAGCACGTCTAGCACATCCATCGTTTTGAACCACTCTTTCTGACCAGATAAAAATTCCAATGCTTCAGCCGTCTCCTTCTTCACTTCTTTTGATTTGTGTTGAACCACTTTTTGCCCACCCATCGTTTTTCCCCAATGCTTGAGCCGCTTTTCTCGCATTTTGACCCGGAGGAACCAGAAGTCCGTCCTTGCACGCCTCGAGGCGCTGTAGGAGCATGCCCATCCTGAGAAACAGCGGCCCTGAAAGAATAGGGGCGCCAAATAGTGGGGGTCTAACAAAGAACACCTATGGTGCGTCCCCTTTTGGTTTCCTCTTGGGGGGACATCACACATGCTTGGAGCTATTTAGCACCCAGTTGAAAAGGTGGGTTTCTGTTTTTCTTTTGGGTCGCCAAACGGGAACCGGGCCCCAAATGGTGAAAAGGAAGCGGTCAAAATGACCTGTTCCAAGAGGACATTTGTTTGAACACCCTCCCCGTCTTTTTGAGTGTGTCTTTTGAGGGTACTCCTTTTTGGGGCGGTTTTGAAGGGAATCCAAAAGGACACCTCTCGTTTGGCGGGGGGTCCACCATTTTGAGACCTACTCATTTTCCTCTCTTTTCAGAAATTAAGTGTTCCTCCCAAACCAAACATAGGCTGCGGGAAAATGTTGGCTTGTGTGTGCAAAGTATGAGATTTCATGCGCCTGCCAAAAAGGCGAAACCAAAAGGCCGAAAGGTGGATTGTCAATCTACAAAGCTTGCACACAGGGATATCTTTCGTTCTTGAAGGAGAAGGGTTCATGTCCTTGCAAACTGACCCAGAACAAAAAAAACCGGGTACAGCTGCAATCGAGTATTTCGTGAAACGGAACCATTGGATTCTTTTTGGGTTGGTCAGACCGTCTTGGTTGCAAGAGAGCATCTGCATGCTGTCCCCCTTGAAGTCCCCGAGGATGCCGTGCACCGGCCGGGACCAGTCCAGCTCACTCTTCCTGAGATGCCAGAAGTGGCTCGTGGCCCCGGTTGCAACCGATTCACAAGGCTACCCATTTTTTTTTGGGGTGGGTTGAAAGGGAAACCAAAAGGCACACCCACCATTCGGGGGTTCCTCTATTTTGACACATAGACAGGCGGAACATGAGCAAATTACCACTTGCTAAGCGCCGGTTAAGTTATATCCCACCCAGGAGGCTGACAGCAAATGGATTATAGCCATTGCTGACCGCTTGCTAAGATCCCTGCCGCATGAAGTAGACGACAGTTGCAAAAAAATGGCGCGGCCGCATGGTCACAGTGAGCCGTCAACATAAACTCTGCGTTTCCCCACAATGGAAGGAGCTCCGTCCCGTGTTTTGTGCGACCCATGTCCCTCACTTTGGACCCAACCGGAAAGTAGAAGACCGTTTGAGTGGGTCGGGGGCAGGGCTAGAGTCCAACATGACAGGAGAGCAGTCAAAGCACACCTCATCCAAGATTCTCTTGGTACCCCAACAGGGGTGATGCGTGTGGCCAACATGCGGCGATTCTCGTAAAGGACCTGGGAAAAAACGAGTGAGGCTGAGTTTTCAATTAGCTTCCTTTCACTTGGTGGTTTGGAGCCCGGTGGTTGGAGGTTTGGGGCTGGTGTCCCATTCACCAGCAGGAACTAGGGACGCATTCAAATCCAAATCCAAATCCAGACCAATCCAATCCACCAATTTTCGGGTTACCTGACTAGGCTGGCGTTTCACCGAACCTCATGTGACGCCCAGTGGTCAAAGTCGCATCTTTTTTGTGGTTTCCCTGATGGTCATCCCAACCATCTACAAGAAGCAGGGACCCACACCCAAATCCAAATCCAATCCAAACCACCCATACAGGGTTAGGGTTACCTATGGAAATTCACCGCACCCCTCTCCCCCCAAAAAAATCCGCCCGCGCCGCTCGCCCGCCAAAAAAGAGGAAAACAAGGGAAACAACAAAAACACACACACACACACAAAACAAATATATATATATATATATATATTATAAAGAAGAAGAAAAAAAACAAGAAAACAGCCCAAACAACGGGGGACAAAAAACGGGGGCCGAAAAACAAAGAAAAAACAACAAAAGGGAAACACAATCACCTCGAGTCGATCCATCCGCTGGATCGGAGCCCGGGCGCCCGTAGCCCGCGAAGAAGCGGTTCTCCACCTCCAGGGCCTTGGGCGCCGTCTCCGCGCGCTCGCCTGGCGCTCGCTCGGCGCTCGGCGCTCGGGGCGGGCGTCTTACGGGGCAAGACGCTGGGCTCGGCCCAGCTCGGACCTGGAACTCGGTGATCACCTTGTGGGGCCACGAAATATGGACGTAAAACCAAAAGGTTTTCAAAGGTCGATTCGCTTTGAACTGAGGGGATCAAACATTCTCGAATTCTTGCAGTTGAGTGGTTGGATTTCAAATCCAATCAACCACAACAAGCAAAAATGTTTCAAATGTTTCCCAACAACCATGCTTACACTAAGTGGACAGAGGGAGTTCGCCAAAAGGAACGTCGTCGGGACAAACAGTTTGGCGTTCGGATAGCTTGGCCGTTGGATGCCAACGTGGGCGGAAAGAAGTTTAACCGTTGATGCATGGGTCTTTTTGAATGCCATAATAGACTGCAGTGCTCTCAACAATTTTTGGTGGTTTGGAGGTGTTCCGGGGTGGTTTCCCATTTCTCTACAAGATTCTGGGATGCAAGCCCAAATCCAAACCAACTAAGGAGTCCCTGAGACACCCAACCAAAACTGGCACTTGCTCTCCAGTAGACACATACTCGCCTTTTTTTGGCTAGGTCGATTTAAAAGGGAACTAAACCCCAAGAACTGTTCGAAAAAAGAGGGCTTGGAACAATCCGAAAACACTACCCGACGAAGGAGAGGCTCAATCAAACTTGCCCTGCAGATGTGAAACCAACCAAAAGCGAAAGAAACCCAACTGAACCAAATACTTCACCCTTTGCTTGTGAACTGTGATTTGAAACCGGTTGGCGGTCAAAATCCACGTCGCGGATGTTGGGAGGGGTTGGCAGGCCGAGGTCAAAAATCGATCCCCAAGTCGGATGGGGAGACGTGAGCGCCGGGACCCCCGGCAGAAGCTTCGGAAGAGATCTGCCGCAGCGGGGTTTGCGGGGGCCTCGCAATGCGCGGGGAGGACGCGGGGGGGTCGGTTTGTTTTTTGGGGAGGGTACACGAGAAGAACCTTGGTTGGCTGTTTTTTTTCTGAGAGGGTTCTTCCCAGGTTTGACCGTTTTTTGTTTTGTTTTTGTTTGCGAGCCTGGGAAGAACAGCAACAAGAACTACTTCTTCAATGTTGCTGGAGGGTAACTTGCCTTGGACCCTTATGAGGGTAACTTGTCTTGGACCCTTATTTTTGGCAGTATGCGTTGATGTTAAATGGGCACGTGGGAGGGTTTTGCTAGCTTTGCAGGGTATTGGGCTTCTTTCCAGCGTTTTCTCCAGGATGTTCGAGATCCAGAGTTTTTCCAACCTCAGTCAAATAGTGGTTGCGTCTTTACCTTTCACTAGTGGTCTGGGTAACTCTTTTATGGGAGGTGTGGGAAAACAAAAAACCACCTTCTTGAAATTGGGCTTTAGAGGGAATAGAGAGGGCAGTGTTTTCAGCACTGTGCTGTTCATAGAACACCACACATTTTGTTCGGTGTCTCAAAATTACGACTCTGGTGAAACAAGGTATAAAGGTTTCGCAAGCCACATGGGGGTTTCCGACCGGCCTGGGCCTTGCCGATGCCATGTGTCTCCAGAAGGCGGTCGGCTTCAGCCATGGCGTGGGACGTCGGTGGTTGAAAGCCGAGGCCCAATCCCCACTACAATACACTAAAATGGGTGCACCTACCCCAAAATGGTACCATGCGTTTTGACCCACAGCCATTTGGTTTTTGGTCCCTTGGAACAAATGAGAACATATTTCCAGTGATAGATTCCCTTTAAACTCTACAAGGGGAAGCAAAGGAGAGTCTTTCGCAAATGGAAGAAATGTGAAACCCCAAATGCATTCGCAAAGGCATCCCCCAACACCATGACTAGACAGACAGCCTAAAAGTAATCCAGCGAACACAATCCTCAACGTTGCCCAAAAGCATCGCCAAAGATACCCCCACAAACAAAGCATTCCCGAAGACATGTCCGAAAGCAAGTCAAAAGCGACCCCCCAAAACTAACCCCAAAAACCTCATCTGCTTCCAAAGATATCCCCATAAGATAGGCTCAAAGACATGTCCGAATCCCCAGGCGCATCCCAAAGAACCACTGAAAGACACACCCACAACCTCCAAAGAAATCCAGCAGAGAAATCCTAAACCAACATTTTTCAAGGCAACCTCCCCCATAGAGACAACATCTCCATTAGAAATCCTCAAAGACACCCCCAGCGTTGTCCAAGGCAAACGCAAAGACACCCCTACCCGACGCAAACGCAGGCTCCGTGGTCCGGGCTGGGGGCCGGCTCTGCCTCAGGGTGCATCCATGTGCAGGAACTGCCTTTTTGGGGTTAGAGCACCTGGTAGTTCATCTGGAGGTTTAAGATTTTTAGTTGTTTTCAGGAAATCGTGGCACATGACTTAATTTTTCTGCAGGCTTCTGTCTTTCCATTCTTTTCGAACTATTTTGGTGTTTACCAAGAAGGATCCCCGGATTCAGAAACGAGTCGTGCAGTGGTCTGCCCACCGCAAAAAGAACACCAAGCGTGGCCGTGCTGCTCCGAAAGGTCTGCGGGACACCGCTTTCCTTGGATGGTCGAAACTCTCAATAAAGCGGCCCAAACGTCCAGCGGATTCATCGGGGACCACCGGATCCACCGGGGAAAGATGAACAGTTCGGGGGCCTGCAATTGGCGTCACAAGTGCGGTGGGGCATCTGCAGGCAAGTTTCCTGCGCCTTCCTCACTAAAAACTGCCAACAAAAAGTGAACCGACAGGACTCCAACAGGAACAGGGTGCTTAAACTTTAGTTTGAGTGGAGAATCTAGGACGGTTGGCAATCCAGCGCCAACTTCAGCCAACGCGGCGTTGTGGAGCCCAGCTGGCAGTCCTGGCGAGGAAACGACAAGCTGTCGCGCCAGCCCGATACTGCGTGGCCCCAGCCAGGCAGTGACCGCCAACGCGCTGCAAAAGTCTCCTCTCTGCAATGAAGTCATCAGTCGAGCCGACCGCGCGCGTTCCTTTTTCCCATCGGATGGCTTGCCGTGAAATGCGGGCACGGCAGCCGTTTTCTGCATTATCCTCCAATGAGAGAGACGCTTGAAAGTACTGCCTCAGAGTGTCGTCGTCAGCTGCCGATTCGCTGGGCTTGGCAACGGCGCTGTCCGCGGCGCCGCACATCTCGGCCAAAGGTGTCGAATCGCTGCGAATTTCGCGAACACCTTTTGCGTGAACTTGACCAGGGTATCTTCCAACGACGCCATCTGTGCCTCGACGTCTTCTCCCGCGTCCTCCAGCCTCTGCCTGGCTCCGTGCTCACGCAGCCCTTCGTATCCACGCGAGATGAGCTGCACCAGCTCCTTTTCGTACTCGCTCAGAACCGCCTGCCGCTGCGACCCTTGTTTCGCTTGCATCAGCTGCTTCCGCGTCTTCACCAACTCAGTTGCGTCATGTGCGAGTGCTCTTTAGGCACTTTCATCAGGGCTGCCAACGCAAAAGAGACAGCATCACCATCGCCAAGGCGCTCAAGCGTGGCCAGGAACTCTGAGCGCCCGATGCGGGCAAGATTGACGCAGCCTCCAGTGGCGCCACGCAGGTAGCAGTGCAAGACTGCCGGCAGAAGCTCGCAGCCCAAACTATCTGCTGTTTGGCTTTTCCAGGCAGTTGTCGATGACGTCTCTGCCTCCGGACCCAGCAGGCGCTGGGCCAGGCTTGGGGTCACCGAGCCACAGGCAGCGGGTGAAGGGCCAACAATGCTTTCGCCACTTGAAATTTCCGGCGCCGGCCATGGCGGTGCCATGCCGCCGGTCGAGTGCACTGCTCGCCGCCCTCCGAGCTCCGCACGCAATCGCAGAGCGCGTTGTCGATGCGGTCGCAGCTCAGTTTTGCCCAAGTGGTCCGCGTTGGAGATGATCAGACGCCCCGCTAGCCCCCTCCACAGTCTTGGCCGACGCCAAGCCCATCTCTGAACCTCGTGCATGTTGACGTTGTAGTTCATGTTGCACTGCATATGCAGCCCAACGACCGGTAGGATAAGATAATCCTGCTCCAGCATTGTCGCAGCCCGGGCTGACTAGCCGTCGCAGGCTTTGGCTGACTAGCCAGGCCACCTCGCTTCTCATTCCACCGATATGCTCAGACGCTTCAAACCTAAAGAACCGAGCTGCTTGCAGTTTGAATCCAACCCGTCAAACTCGGACAGCCATGGGCAGATGCCGTTGTAGATGTGACAGTTGCTCCTTCATTTTCCTTCACCAGATCTGCAACACCCCGCTTCTCAGCCTTGTTTAGGCAGGACTGGCAGTCGCACAGCTGCCGTTGCACTCGCTCAATAAGCAGCCGCACCGACTTGCGTGTCGATCTCTGACGCCTCAGCTTCCACCTTGTTGCAAGCTGAGGGTTGCTCACATCTGACTTGCGGCCCCGAACTTCAACTTCAGCAGCTTTGGGTTCAGGACGAAGGACTTGTGGGGAAGTGGGAAGAGTCAAGCCGCCCACTGCTGGCAAGGAGGCGAGGTCCAGCCAAGGTGCCCATTCTGAGTTGCAAGCGCCATGTTTGCAGATCCTCGCAGGGCTCTTCAGCTAATGTTAGACTGCTTGGGCCGACGGTCTGAAGAACCCCAACCTCCTTGCCCCTCTTGGCACCTTCAGAAAGAAATGCTGCCACCAACATCTATCATTACTCCATGACCCTTAAGAAATGGTAGGTTACTCCCCTAAACTCATGGGGTCATGGACCCATTTTTTAAAGGGTCATGAACCCTCCCCAAAAAAGAAAGGGTAAGAGGGCACCAAGCCGGGGACCTAGCCACGCACCAAGCCGCAAACGAGTCACCACCCGCCGCCCGTCAAGCAGACGCCAAGCGGAGTCCTGGTCGCTGATCTGCTCCCACGCGCACCTGCCGTCTGTGAGAGCGGGGGCTGGGAGTTTTTTGCCTACGCAGAACTCCCAGCAACCTGGAAAAAGAGAGAGAGGGCTAACAGAAAAAGAAAAACACAACTAACAGAAAACTCCCAGAAAAAAAAGAGAAAAAAACACTTCCCAGAAAAAAAAAAAAAAAAAACTTGGGCAAAGTTTGAAGCAACCTACGCACAACTCCACCAGAAAAAGAGAGAGGGCTGGATTTTGGTTGGATACGCCACCAGCAAAAAGAACACTTCGCCTATCCAACCAAATCCAAAGGACGCGAATGAGCCCAACTTCATAGAGCCCAATGCAGCTGGACGTGTCAAGTCGAAACCGGGTTTGGGACTCCAGCCATATGGGATTCATTTTGAGTTCCGGGTCGAGGCATCGGTTTTTCCACCGGTGGATGCTTGGATGGCGAGAAACAAGCTGGTTTCGATTCCAGTTGCTGGCTTGGAGCGAGCCGAATCGGCTGTTTTTTTTTGGTTTGGTGGTGTTCTGGTTGGTGGTTTGCCCCATTTACCATGTAATTACAAAGGGGTATCTGAGAAAACACTAGGGACCAAACCAAAGTGAGCCTGATAGGAATTCTGAAGTCGAATCCAAAACGAGTTGATGACCGTCATCATAAACCTATACAAACCTCAAGCAACTACCGTAAGACCCTGCCAAAACTGGAGCAGGGTCTAAGATGTTGGATGGAAGGGACATGCAAGTGTTTTGCTTAGGCCTCATATGGCCTCATACTTTGAATACATGTTACAGAGGGCCATGCTTCTCTCTGTGGCCTTCTCCGATCTGTCTCAGGCTTCTTTTTTCCGCTGTCCCCGATGGGTATGCAATCAAACACCATGAGAGGGTATCATATGCCTTGGGGGGAATCAACCGAGTACAAACCCAAAAATGGGCGCTGTACGACGAGCATGCCAACTTCCTTTGGGGTTCCTGGTGGTGGTTGCGGAGTGGTGAACCTTTCCTTATCACAGACTTGTACAGGGACCCCTTTGCCAAACCCGGATTTGTTTCTTTCCAAAAACGAGCCCAGGATCACCATCGGCATTTCTGCCATGTAATAGGAATCATCGTAACCGTTCAGGAGTCTTTTTAACCAGATGGATGGCCATGCCTGTCAACCAAGTAAAGGAACCGATCTTTTGACCATGGCACATGTGGTCATGGGTCAAAATCCAAATCGGTTAGCCCCCAGTGAACATCAACCAATCCAACCACTAAAATAGGTTCTAACATGGGTGGTGCACCTAAAATGGTACCTATGGTTTTGACATGCCTCATTTTTGGGGGGCTGGAATTCATTTTTGCTTTCCCATTCCACCCACTGAGCTAGTTGCACATTCAAGGAGCTTGGAATTCACTTCGCCATTCCACCCAACTGAGCTAGTTGCACCTTCAAGGAGCTTGGAATTCACTTCGCCATTCCACCCAACTGAGCTAGTTGCACCTTCAAGGAGCTTGGAATTCACTTCACTTCGCCATTCCAGCCAACTGAGCTAGTTGCACCTTCAAGGAGCTTTGGTTCCTATTTCGCCCCCAGTTGCCCGCGTTTCTCTTGGGAAGAAACCCGGTAGCATCCCACCCATCGCCGCTTCCGCGTTCGACGGCTTCGACCGCGTTCGACCTCCATCACGGGCTCTTGGAAGAGGGCGCGGAGGCGATCCGCCTGCGTCAGTGGCGTCCAAACTTCGGGCGGCCGCTTTTTGCGTTGAGTGCCCCCCGAAGGGAAAAAAAAAGCACCAAGGAGGGAAAACAAGGCGAACACCAACAAGGGAAAAAACCAAACTTCGGCCTCCATTTGCGTTTGAGAGCCCTGGAAAAAATGAGAACACCATTTTCCGGCAGTGAAATAAATTCCCTGTAAATCCAAGGGGACAAACAAACAAAACACTTAAGCACATGGAAGGGTGCTTTTTTTGGAGATGATCTCTAAATTTAGGGTGGGTTGGCTGATTAGGACCCTTGACAATCCGAAGTTGACATTCACCAGTGAGAGGGAAACATCAGGAGTGACATCAGTACCAGGTGAATCCTATCACTAAGTTTGGTGTAGTACTCAAAGCTCCGTAGCCTCCTTAGCGGGTTGCGACTTCCATGTCAACCCCTTGTCACTTTTGCGGAAAGAGGCTATTTAAGGATGGTATACCCTTCTGTTCACTAACATGGAACCTGACTGAGGGGTCCTGGAAGACTGTTGTCCTTTAAAAGGGACCCTATGGTGGGTTCCATGTTCGTGGACAGGAGGGTAGAGTTGGTCGGTCTTTGAGTTGCAGTGGTGTTTGATACTTTCTTGAAACTGGAGGATTTCCGGAAGCGGAAAGCCAGTCTCGCTTGGTCTTTTGATATTTTGAAGCCCACAGGAACATAACTTTTTGGGGAGTAGGACATGCACACATCATATCGTGGATAGTTAGAAAATCCATTCCAGGCACCAGTTAACAGCTGGCGCAGCGACGCAACAAAGCTCCATTTGCTGGCTCAGTCGGTGTACATTTGATTCGGCAGTGTCATTGTGCGTTGTGGGGGGTTTCAGGTTTTTAGGACGGTGTTTGCTTGATTTCGGGCAATACAGTACCAGGGTCGGCTTCTGGTTGGATCAGGGCGAGTGTAAGGTGGGGTGGGGGTTGATCTGGGTTGGATTTGAAGTTGACTTAGGGTGAAAGGATAGAAAAGCGGGGCGTTCTTTTTCGCTTGCATCTGGGGGATTTATGCCCAAGAGCCATTGACGACGTGTCGCTTTGATCCAAAGCCCTCTCGCGAGACTTGGGGTTCGGGGATCCTGTAGCTTCCCAAATGGGTGCGTCAGTTTTTCGGGGACCCCCAACATGCGTTTTAAACCCAGCCAGAAGGGGGGGTTCCCCCCTTTTTCAAGACATACCCACAAGGGCTGGGTCCGTGTTCTTCTTTTTGGGAGGGAGGAGCTTCTCAGACACGTCGCTTTCGCGGAAGCTCCGCGCGCGAACGCGAAGGCCTCGCGGCTGAGACGGCGCCGCAGCTCTTCGTCGCTGATGCCGCTGCCCTGCGGCGGCAAACAATTGGAAGCGAGGCGGTTCGTTGCGAGAGGTAGGGAACTTTGGCAGCTGAACCTCGGGATTCCCAAAAACGGAGGGGCCAAGCCGATTTTCCAGCACCAAAGGAAATGCCTGGGAAAAGGATCGATACCTTTCCTAGGTAGTGAGGTTAGAATAAGGGCACCCACTTTTTGCTGTAGTCTAATTTAGGGGAACCCTCCCCCAAAAAAGAAACGGTAAAAGGGCACCTAGCTGGGAGACCAAGAAACGGACGCCACAAGCTTTGGGCCACTCCATTTCTCATTCCCTCAGCGCCAAGCTTGGGGCTCTTGGGCTTTACCACGTATTCATAGGGTACCGTGATGGGAAACATTCGCTTTGGTATCATTTGAAAGGGTCGATGAAATCCCCCACCATTAACCCATTTGTAGGATCGAACCTCCTTTTGGGAAATGGACCCCGCTTTTGGGTGTTCCTTCCGATTGATTTCTAGGTGAATACCTAAGGAGGCCGAACATGGCACGCCACATCCCAACATCCCACCTTCAACAGGGTCGTTTCAACAATACAAATACAACATACCGAATCGTATCGCGGCGTATTGCGAGCTATCGGTATCGAAAAGCAAGTATCGCAACCTCACATCGTATCGAAGACTATCGCTGCAAATCGTTTTGAATCATACCGATTTGTATCGGTATCGGTTGGGGTTTGCTTTGAGGGGCCCTTTGGGGCCAGAAGGGCGGCAGCCAGCTGCTGCTGTGCTGGTGGCTGCCTGGCACGGGAGGCGCTGGCAAAGTCTTTGAGAGGCTGCTTAGAAGAGACCCTCTTTGGAGAAATGGAAAGCCAAGAAAACAGACTGAGACTGCTTCAAGCCGATTCCATGTTGAACACTTCCCAGGGCTCATCCGGGACAGCTGCAACCAGCCGAGGCCAGAAATCAACCTAACTCGGCGAGTTAGATCGTTTTTGAGGGTTCCCGCTTAAAGGCTCAATCCGGGACAGCTGCAACCAGCCAAGGCCAGAAATCAACCTAACTCGGCGAGTTAGATCGTTTTTGAGGGTTCCCACTTCTCAGGGCTCATCCGGGACAGCTGCAACCAGCCAAGGCCAGAAATCAACCTAACTCGGCGAGTTAGATCAGGGTTCCCACTTCCCAGGGCTCATCCGGGACAGCTGCAACCAGCCGAGGCCAGAAATCAACCTAACTCGGCGAGTTAGATCGTTTTTGAGGGTTCCTGAGGGTGACCAAAATTAATGTCGATTTCAGACCTTTTTTTGAGGAGGCTTGTAAGAGTATTTTGGTGTAGTGGATTGTGTCTGGCTCTTGCACCTGCAGAAGTGCCGGCTCGATTCTTGCTTCTTTCGGGCTTTTGGCGACGAATTCGAGGTTCCCGGCCTGTTGGCAGCACAGCTTGCACACCAGCGCGCAGCCGCAGCGCCCAGCGGTTGAGTATCGAGATATTGTTCAATACTCCCCTGCTGCATCGCAAGTTTATCGGATATTCAAAGCAACACATATCAATAACATCGAGTGGTATCGCGGAGCTTGCGGTACCGAACCGTATCGTCATCGAAACAGCCCTGTTCAGTTGGCCCGAAGCACGATTCACAAAGGGAAACATGGGATGTGTCTTGAACAAAACACTCGCCACGCCCATGCCGTGGCTTCTTTTGTGGCTTCCCTTTAACCGTACACCACATGCGCCTATAGGATTCGCCCATAGAGGACATGGGACAATGCGTGGGTGCCCGGGTTTTTGCCCCACGTGCCCGTTATGTAGACACACAGATTTCAGGACCGTGTTGACCGACCCCGTAAAAAAAATCTTCCGATTTCGTTGGTCAGATCTGAGACGTGCCCCATGGATTCCAAGCCGTTGATTCCAGGTGTTCAAGTCCAAAAGCTGAACCGGCGACATTTCAAAACATGATCCATCCCAACACATCACCAACTGCTGTTTCCCATGCCACACATCCCAAGTGCTGGTCCTTTTTGGTAGCTGGGGGTTCCAGATTCATGTTGCCTTTTGCGCCCACCCTTTGCGCCCAAAGCCTCGCTTGCGCAATTCTCCACGTATTCGCGATCGGGAATATGAGCTTGTCTTTGTTTTAGGCTCGAAAGCCCATTTTTGTGTTGCTTAGTCAAAGGCCAGCGAAATGGAAAGAAACGCCTCAAAACGAGCGCCCAAAAAAGCCCTGGTCTTCTCCTAAAAGCAGGGACCATCTTTCGAACGGTGGACAGGAAACTGGGATTGGGCGCATCACTCGGGGGATTTTTGATGGGTCCAACACCGCTTCCAGGAACCTCTGGCCTCCACCACAAACTCGAGATCCAAAGAGCCCCTCCTGGTGATGTGCAACGTACCCGACTCCAGGTACCCACTTTAAGGGTGTTATACGTCACCCCCTCACAAAAAAAAGAAGGTATATACCCCAGGAAACCTGCCTTTTCTTTGTTTTGTTGAACGCTGACAACAACAGGTATTCGGAGGGTGTATGCAGACTTTGTTTTCTTCTTTAAACAAACATAATACATGGCACCATATGTTGAGAACCAAATTGAAACCCTTGCCATCCTGTCTCAATCGAGGTAATATGCAACTCTCTTCCGTGGACATCGATCAATCGCAAGACTGGGCTGGTGCCACGGGCTGGGAATTGTCCAAGACCGGCCGATTTCCCGGAGCGATGGATTGGCATTCTTGGTCAACGAGCCTTGCAGGTAATTATTAAAACATGTTCCATTTGTTTGGTGGGCAAGTTCCCTAAACCAAACAACCAAATCTTTTCTACCACCAGTTTGGAGATGTAAGCTGGGACCAACCGTTTACGCTTTTTGGTACTTGATTCCAAAGCGAAACCTCTTGCAAAAGGGGCAAAGGGCAGCAACCCACTGTGTCCGGGATTCTCTCTGGACATCCAACTTGTTCTGAGACCTACTTGCGTACACCGGCCCAACTACAAGAAGCCCCAGTAAAGGTGGCAAGGTTCAACTGACTGGCCTCAACACCCTGAAGGTTGCTCCCGTGCACATGGACCAGATGCCTTCGTTTGTTGCAAGGCTCCAAACAAACAAATGTGTCGCGTAGACCAGCGGATGTAAGCAGAGATGAGACACGACAGGGAAACAAACTGATCCAAGGAATACTTCCCGCCAGCTGACCTGCTTGATTCTTTGAGGGAAAATGGACCTGCCCTTCTGTTGGCTGACTTTGAAGGGCACCTCCAACACACCTCCGCTTTGTTGGACCGTGGGATTCTCATGTCGTGGCCTGTTGGGCAGCTTCGGGGGGCGGTGTTCAAATCCCCAGGCCACACATCCAACCCCCACGTCAAAAAAAGGTGACCGGCCCCAAGCCCAACCATGTTCCACCCCGAATAAAGGGGTTTTCCAATGGAGTCACATCCGAGCTCCACTTTTTCAGCCCAGAAGAAAAACACCCAACACAGTGCCGGGCAAACAAAACAGGCCACGCACATCCTGGCTGCATGCACACCTCCCGTTCGCGATCCGCTTTGATTTTTCTTCGGTGGGTTGCACAGATCATGCTCGCTCGCGATTTAACCAAAACCAGCCAACCAGGTGGCTTGGAGATACAGATTGAGAAAACCCTGCAGATTGCGGGCCCCCAAAAAGCCACTAGGAATCTCTTTGGGGGGAATATCCCTATACCCCTCGGGATGTTGACCCCTTTTTAGTATTTTCGCCCGGATGTTCCCCTGCAAATTGCCCTGTCTGGATATACTCAGCCCAAAAAAGCGGAAAAGACAGAAAAGGCACATGTCCAGATTCTGTTTCATATGTCATCTACCCTAAACTCGGCCAGACTTAAAACACTGCGCAATTCTTTTCTGGTTGAAAGGAAATATCGTGGAAGCCCCAAAAGGCAAACAGGCACCAATCCAAACAACCAAGTAAGGGTTGAAGGAGATAAAGAAAGAGAGCTTCCTTGAAGCATGATGATTTTGGGGGAGGGGTCCATGTCAATCTAAGGACATTCATGTTTGACAAACCAACAAAGACTGGCCAGGCTGATTTGTTTTATGACCCTTCAAGGGGATCTTCAACAATCACTCCTGAATCAGTGACAGGTGGTTTGGATTGGTGGGGTGGTTTCCCATGTATCACCAATAAGAACCAGGGGTGCAACCCCCCAAAGCCCTACCAAGAGAAACTCAGCAAGGTAATGTTTCAAACCACCCAAAATGGAAACATAGGGACCCCTGGTAATGTTGACCCAGGATTAATAAACCCGTCTCACTATTAGGGGGGTGTTCCCTCCAAAAGTGGCCTGAATCCCCACTAAAAAGGGGGCACCCCCTGATGAAAATCAACCAGGAAACACCACTTTGTTACCATAGGACACCATTATTTGCTGGTATTTACAGGGGAATGATCATTCCAGGGTCTCAAAGGTGGTGCGAAATAGATTTTGTCCATCCACAGTAGGGACCCCTGGTAGAGACATCTCCCTTTGGGAAAATGGACCCCGAGCGAAGGCGTCGCGGAAGCCAAGAAGCCAAGCTCCTCACCCGCTGCAGTTGGAGCTGCCACGGGGAGACTCCAAGCACCTGATCCGTTTGGCTTGCAACCCGTTTCCGCCCATGGCAAACAAAACGCACACGCACACACACAATAATGTTAAACCCGGATTTATAAACCTCTGGTGGATTAATAGGGAGGTGTCTCCTTTTAGTAGGGATTCATCACTTTTGGAGGGAACACCCCCCCAATAGTGGGACGGGTTTATTAATCCTGGGTCAACATTAATCAATTCATCAAGAAGAAAGGCAGAACAAAACCAACAACAAACAACAAACGCAACATCACCGGCAACAAGAAAAGACACATGCCCCCATCATGGCGTTTATCACCCTTCCGCATGCCTCGTGAAGCTCTGCCTTACTCCGGCGGATCTTTCTTTCTCAGTTGGAAGACCCGCGGATTTCCACCCCCTCTTGGCTGCTTGGCCTCCCCGACACGTTTTGAAACGTGGAGGACCCAAGTGCTCGTCTCTCGTTTTGTGAGACCCTGCCCCACCCCCCCCCCCTCCCCAAAAAGAAAGAGGGTGGTTCTCCCGTTGCTTTCCTTGCAAAGCTACCAAAAAGGGGGTTCATCAAAAATAGCCACGTCTAGGTCCTCCAGTAGTTTGAGGTTAGAATAAGTTGGCACCAACTCTTTTTCCGTAGTCTAGGGGAACCCTCCCAGCCAGAAAGGGCACCTAGCTGGGGGAAGAAGACAAACAGACCACATGGTTCAAGCCATGCTTCGGTTTTTCGTTGGGGCTTCGAAGCTTTTGTTCTCTGGAGTCAATTGGCTGACCTCACGACCCAAGTGGCCCCTTGGCGTTCTGCGCTCGGCTCCAAGTCTTCCGAGGCTGGGGCCTTCGTCGCGATGGCCTGGCACGAGCCCCGGCCACTGGGGGTAAAAAGTCGCCACTGGGCGGTCCGTTTTCAGTTTTCAGATCCCCCGGTGTTAGGTTGAACTGGTGGGTGAAATGGACATCCAACCACTAAAAAACTAAAAGGCTAAAAGTGAAGGGGCCGGCTGGGAGCCGCCACGAGAGCAGCAGGAGTTGCTCCGCAAGCAAGTTTGGGGGCTTATGGCTTGGGGCAGGCAAAAATGGCGCGTGCTCCCCTTCTCTCCAACTCTCTCTCTCTCTCTCTCTCTCTCTCTCTCTCTCTGTATCGCTGGAATGGTGAAGGATCATGAATCGAGCCACCTGATATGCGCCTTGCATGGGGAGCCATGGGGGCGTCTCAAAATAGGGGCCCCCAAAATAAGTGGTTTGCCTTTCCCTCTTGAACGTTGCGACCACAAAGGGTCCCTCAACACCCAACATGGATTGATAGACTGTGGCCCCAAACAGCCCAAGATTCGATGTCGACGCGCCAAATTGAAGTCTTAGTGGCTCCGGGTGTATCTTGCTTTTGGTGCCTTTCTTTGTCGGCAAAAGGAAACAACTGGAAGACCACAATTTTTGGGGGTATCCCACTTTAAGACATATTCTGGGTGTATCTCTTGACGGTACTCTTGCCGACAACTCTTCTGAGGTTTGCAAAGTTGGGCGGTGCCCGAAGAAGAGACGTTTGGGGCGTCTGTTTCTTTTGTTTGAGTGTACCCCTGCTTTGTGGGTTTTAAAGGGAACCTAAAGACAAACACAGAACTTCCGGGGTACCCTAAACCACTTCCGCAGCTTTACGTTTGGTTCCCTGGCACTATCTCAAAAGGGGGTCCTTGATGGACACACCCAAGCCGGTCTTGAGGGGTGGCTTCAGGTGGTCAGTTAAAAGGGAGCCCAAGAAAAGCACCGTGCGCAATCCGAAGGGCCAACACCTGAAGAATGCCTCAAGCTGAAAACCCACCAGAACCAAAGCGACAGAACGTCGCTTCAGGGGAAACAGGTAAACGCCCCTGGCTGCAAGCCATCTTGAAGCCATGTGGAGTGGCACTGTTCAGCGAAAAAATCGCACGGATCAGGCCATTGCTGGTAGGTCCTACATCCTGAAAAGGCGAACAGCAACTTTCTGTATTTGATGAGACATCTGTCAATTCTAAAATTCCGAAACTTGGAAGACATGGATTTTCGAGTACGCCTACATGGCTTTTCCTCGTACGGGTCGGTGAGCTCGAAACGAGTTGTTCGACAAAATGTCTCAAACAATTCCCCCCCCCCCCCGTGCCAGCCCCCAAAGGACCCCAAAATGTTTGGTCTCCTCTTGGCTTTCCCTTCAAATGTCAAATCCCCCTGACCCCCCCCCCCCCCACAAAAAAAAGAAGAAACAACATGTCAACTTGCCCCCTCCCCCCCCGGGACAAAAAAACACCAACTCATGTCCACTGGCCTTCCAGTTCACATACCCACAGTCCCCCATCGCCTCCCGCCAGCGGCCCAGCTGCTGGCCGGCATCTTCTCGCTGGAAGAACTGGTCGAAGTCCATCTCCAGGCGCACGCCCAACACCAAGTCCTCCGGTTTGACAGGCGAAGCGTGGAACGGCCCTAGTACCCTTCCATTTCCATTTCCGAGCCCAGGGATCCGGATCTTTTTTTTTGGAAACCATCAAAAACCCGGGGGAAACAGCATTAATATCAATATTAATATTTCTATGTACCTTGCCTACTTCAAGATAAGGGGGAAGGAAGGGAAAGAAGGGGAAGGAAGGGGAAGGAAGGGAAGATGCCCCTACTGTGGACTGGGCTGTCTTCAGATTTTCCGCGAAACGTTGAACTTGTGGGTGAAATGGATATCCCACCACTCAACGCTGAAAGGCTAAAAAGCAAAGGGATGGCTGGGAGTCACCATGTGGAAAGGCCCTACTGTGCTCGGGTTGCTTTCTGCTCCTCTGCTAAAAACATCTTTTAGTGGTTTAATGGAAAGCCCATGAGTTGGCAAAAAGTTGAAGGCCTAACATCCACGCAAAATGCCCCAAAGTTTGGATGCTTGCGAAATTCACTGCGCAAAAACCGTTCAGAAACCCTGGTGTCTGATGATTATCCTGTAAATACTAACAAACTTCCACGCTTTCCAAGTGGTGCAGGATTTCGTCCAGCCACAGCATGGTTTCCTTTAAGAATTCCCAAAACGGTCATTCCATTCCTTTTCTTCTTGTTTGTTCCCCAGCTGATTCAGATATGGCCCCAGATAGGCCCAGATAGGCCCAGATAGGCAAGACAGGGTGGTTTGGGGCAGCTTTCAAAAGTGGTTGCGGATTGATTCTCCGTTTTCGGAGTCAGGGCTGTTGGGAATACCAGCTGAGTTTCATTTTTTGATCAGATCTGGAAAACACGTCACATCAAAATATCCATGTGAACGGTCAAGCTCATGTCCCCCATGAAATGACCGGCCTTGTTCTGCACCTAGTGCCCTGGACTTTCGGTTCTTTTCTTGGCCGGAAAACCCTTGCAGTTCAGCATATGGTCCAATTCTCTCATCCCGAAAAGGTCACAAAACCAACTCCGTCCGGCCAGAAAGTCAGCCTTTGTCGAAACTGCCCTCCGAGAGGAAACCAGCAGTCTAAGGTGAGCTTTCCCGGAAAAAAAGGGCTGGCGTGGTTTGAGATTTTGAACTCCTCCTTGAGCCAAGTGAACCAAGTCATGTTGACCCCCGTAATAAACCCGTCCTATTGGGGGGAGGGGGGGGAACCCCCGACAACCAAAGCTTTGTTCTGGCGTCAACATTACTCCCTCCAAACCACCAAACCACCAAACCACCAAACCACCAAACCACCCATTTGAATTAAAATGATAAGGACAGCTCGACGCGCCCCCCACAATCCGTGCTTTCCTCAAACAAAACTAATATATGTTCGGATTCTGTTTCATATTTAATCATATTTCCCCCAGACAGAGAAGGTTGATCCAACTAGAGTCCACCCCCCCTCCCCGGTGATTTTTGTTATGCGGGACAAATCACTAAGTCACTTACTTGAACATGGCCAATGCTTGCGAAAAAAGCGACGCAGCGATGCCGCAACACGAGTTATGTCGGATTTAGCAAGCGGTTATTTCGGGGTACACTGCATGTAGCTATGGGGACTCGAGATTCTGGAGTAATGAGGTGTTGGGCTGGACAAAAGGGAGTCCTTCTTTGGCTATCACCAGCAATTTGGAGGCGCCCACATCAGCCGCCGGATCCCGACCGTGAAAAGAACCAGAAAAGCAAATCCAGCCCCTCGGTGTGAGTGCGCTTCGCGGGCCCTCTTTATGAAATCGAAGTGGCTGATTCGCATACCTGAGTACTTCACTGTAAAATTTTGGGCTGATCATTCACAGAAAGCAGGCTCACCCAATTCTCAGTGTCATCAGAGAGACCGAACATCTTCTGGATCCAATCGAGATGGGAACCCACAAAACCAATTCAGCTCGGAATCATTGGGAATGCGGCCAAGCCCCGTCCTCCATGCTCGCAAAGACACTGAGGCGGACGCTCTCTTTATCGGCCAATGGTAAGGAAATGCACCCACATTTCACGCATGAAAGCTTTGGAAGGAGCCTCCGGTCTTTGAACTGTGAGAACCTTTCGGTGAACTTCGCGGGCTTCGATGTTTTGTCGACACACATTGCGAGATTTTTGATGGGTTTCTGTGCGTGCAAACCCCGCGGTTCCTCCGTGCCAGATTTTTTCTTTTTTCCGGCTCGTTTCACCTCGAGCCGAACGCTGCGTGCACGGCTCGCTGAAGTCCCTGAGGCTTTGGTGAGCGTAGCCGGTTTTGTGTTTGATAAGCGATGCTTCTTGTTTAGGATGTCAAATATTATCGTGAAATGACGTGCAGTGTAGGTACTCACAAGCAAAGGCGAGCAACACTTGTTTAACAGCCAAATGGATACGAGGTACCCATACACACTCCATTAAACAAAACATACATGTGGGAAGCCGAACCTTGTTTGGGTGCCCCGACAGATCGATGAATGCTCCCTCCAAACAGGCTTTTGAGACCCCCGGCGAACAGCACGAATGCGAGAGGCATTTACGTTGAGTGCGAGTCTCTTCAGCAGAATGTCTGGCAAGTCATGGCGAACTATAGAAGCAGTCAACATGTACTGTTCCATCCTGGACAGGGGAAAATTAGAGTTCATCAGCTTTTGGTGGTTGACTCTGAAGAGCTCGGCTTTAATGTGCCTCTGAAAGTGGCCATGGACTGCTAAATGTTCTCAGGGAACAGCAAATGAGAGAAAGGAAGGGATGGGGGGCGGGATGTAACTTGGCTCTATGTAACTTGGCTCTATGTAACTTGGCTCTATGTAACTTGGCTCTATGTAACTTGGCTCTATGTAACTTGGCTCTATGTAACTTGGCTCTATGTAACTTGGCTCTATGTGGCTTGGCTCTATGTAACTTGGCTCTATGTAACTTGGCTCTATGTAACTTGGCTCTATGTAACTTGGCTCTATGTAACTTGGCTCTATGTAACTTGGCTCTATGTAACTTGGCTCTACTTGGCTCTATGTAACTTGGCTCTATGTAACTTGGCTCTATGTAACTTGGCTCTATGTAACTTGGCTCTATGTAACTTGGCTCTATGTAACTTGGCTCTATGTAACTTGGGTAACAAGGGCTCCGCACGGAAGAACCCTTCGCGATGCTTTCGGGAATAGCAACCGGCTCCTGCCCGAGTCGGACACAAAAATCGCTATGTCATGAAGGCGTATGTTTCTGCAAAGCAGGCTCGTGTAACTTAGCTCTGCGCAAGATGGCTCTGCGCAACTTGGCGCGCTGCTACCTGGCGCGCGCAAGCTACTTTACGCGAGTGGCTCTGCGCAACTTGGCTCTATAAAGCGTGGCTCTGCGCGAGTCTGCTCAGCGCAATGTGCTTTGCTCAAGTTGCGCTGCATGATTTCTCACGAAAGTGGTCTGCGCAAGCTGCATTGTTCCAGGCTGCTTTCGGGCAAGTTGCTCTCTGCACGCTGCTGCACGCAAGTGCTCTGTGCAGGTTGCTCTGCGCAAGTGCTCTGAGCAAGTTGCTCTGCGCAAGTGCTCTGCGCCAGTTGCTCCGTGCGAGCGCTTTGCGCATGTGCTCTATGCAAGTTGGTCTGTGCAAGATGCTCTGCGCAAGTGCTGTGTGCAAGTGCTCTGTGCAATTCGCAGAGCGCAAGTTGCTCTGTGCAAGTGACTCTGCGCAAGTTGCTCTGCGCAAGTGGAATGTGCTCCGCGTACTACGTTGTACTTAAAAATTGCGATTTTCCAACCGGAGCTGCAGGAGCACGCTCCGCGTACTACGTTTGTACTTAAAAGCTGCGATTTTCAAGCCGGAGCTGCGGGGGTGTGCTCCGCGTACTACGTTTGTACTTGAAAGTTGCGATTTTCCAGCCTGAGCTGCGGTAGCACGCTCCGCACACTACGTCTGTACTTAAAAGTTACGATTTTCCAGCCGGAGCTGAGGAGCACGCTCCGCGTACTACGTTTGTACTTAAAAGCTGCGATTTTCAAGCCGGAGCTGCCGCAGACCAGGGGGGAATCGAACCCGCGACCGCGGGATTGCGAAAGCAAGCGCGCAAACCACGAGACAACTTCCAAAGGCCGTTTCGCGAGCAAGAATATTGCACGGCGCCACAGCGAGAGCGCTTCGACACGCACAATCTCCGCAGAGGGTGCGCCGACTAAGACAAACTCGCACGGCGCCACAGCGAGAGCGCTTCGACGCGCACGATCTCCGCAGAGGGTCGCGCGCGGCTTGCAGAAATCGTAAAAAGTCCTCAGTTTTTGAACCTCGACCACGCGAATCTCCGCAGAGGGTCGCGCGCGCACCGTCAGTTTTTGAACCTCGACCACGCGAATCTCCGCAGAGGGTCGCGCGCGCATGCTAAAAATCGTAAAAAGTCCTCAGTTTTTGAACCTCGACCACGCGAATCTCCGCAAAGGGTCGCGCGGGCATGCTAGAAATCGTAAAAAGTCCTCAGTTTTTGAACCTCGACCACGCGAATCTCCGCAGAGGGTCGCGCGCGCACCGCAGAAATCGTAAAAAGTCCTCAGTTTTTGAACCTCGACCACGCGAATCTCCGCAGAGGGTCGCGCGCGCATGCTAAAAATCGTAAAAAGTCCTCAGTTTTTGAACCTCGACCACGCGAATCTCCGCAGAGGGTCGCGCGCGGCCAGCAGAAATCGTAAAAAGTCCTCAGTTTTTGAACCTCGACCACGCGAATCTCCGCAGAGGGTCGCAATCCCGAGCGACGATCAAACTCCCGCCCCGGCGCCTTAGAAACCTAAACTAACTTACATAGCTGCTAACGCCGAAGCTCTAAGCTCTACCTAACCTTGGCTCTATGTAACTTGGCTCTATGTAACTTGGCTCTATGTAACTTGGCTCTATGTAACTTGGCTCTTGGCTCTATGTAACTTGGCTCTATGTAACTTGGCTCTATGTAACTTGGCTCTATGTAACTTGGCTCTATGTAACTTGGCTCTATGTAACTTGGCTCTATGTAACTTGGCTCTATGTAACTTGGCTCTATGTAACTTGGCTCTATGTAACTTGGCTCTATGTAACTTGGCTCTTGGCTCTATGTAACTTGGCTCTATGTAACTTGGCTCTATGTACTTGGCTCTATGTAACTTGGCTCTATGTAACTTGGCTCTATGTAACTTGGCTCTATGTAACTTGGCTCTATGTAACTTGGCTCTAACTGTAACTTGGCTCTCTATGTAACTTGGCTCTATGTAACCTTCTATGTAAACTTGGCTCTATGTAACTTGGCTCTATGTAACTTGGCTCTATGTAACTTGGCTCTATGTAACTTGGCTCTTGGCTCTATGTAACTAACTTGGCTCTATGTAACTTGGCTCTATGTAACTTGGCTCTATGTAACTTGGCTCTAACTCTATGTAACTTGGCTCTATGTAACTTGGCTCTATGTAACTTGGCTCTATGTAACTTGGCTCTATGTAACTTGGCTCTATGTAACTTGGCTCTATGTAACTTGGCTCTATGTAACTTGGCTCTATGTAACTTGGCTCTATGTAACTTGGCTCTATGTAACTTGGCTCTATGTAACTTGTCCAAGGGCTCCGCACGGAAGAACCCTTCGCGATGCTTTCGGGAATAGCAACCGGCTCCTGCCCGAGTCAGACACAAAAATCGCTATGTCATGAAGCGTATGTTTCTGCAAAGCAGGCTCGTGTAACTTAGCTCTGCGCAAGATGGCTCTGCGCAACTTGGCGCGCTGCTACCTGGCGCGCGCAAGCTACTTTACGCGAGTGGCTCTGCGCAACTTGGCTCTATAAAGCGTGGCTCTGCGCGAGTCTGCTCAGCGCAATGTGCTTTGCTCAAGTTGCGCTGCATGATTTCTCACGAAAGTGGTCTGCGCAAGCTGCATTGTTCCAGGCTGCTTTCGGGCAAGTTGCTCTCTGCACGCTGCTGCACGCAAGTGCTCTGTGCAGGTTGCTCTGCGCAAGTGCTCTGAGCAAGTTGCTCTGCGCAAGTGCTCTGCGCCAGTTGCTCCGTGCGAGCGCTTTGCGCATGTGCTCTGTGCAAGTTGGTCTGTGCAAGTTGCTCTGCGCAAGTGCTGTGTGCAAGTGCTCTGTGCAATTCGCAGAGCGCAAGTTGCTCTGCGCAAGTGACTCTGCGCAAGTTGCTCTGCGCAAGTGCTGCCGGAGCTGTGGGAATGTACTTCGCGTACTATTTTTGTACTTAAAAGTTGCGATTGTCCAGCCGGAGCTGCGGGAATGTGCTCCGCGTACTACGCTGCACTTAAAAATTGCGATTTTCCAACCGGAGCTGCAGGAGCACGCCCCGCGTAAAACGTTTGTACTTAAAAGTTGCGATTTTCAAGCCGGAGCTGCGGGGGCGTGCTCCGCGTACTACGTTTGCACCTAAAAGTTGCGATTTTCCAGCCTGAGCTGCGGGAGCATGCTCCGCACACTACGTCTGTACTTAAAAGTTACGATTTTCCAGCCGGAGCTGCAGGAGCACGCTCCGCGTACTACGTTTGTACTTAAAGGCTGCGATTTTCAAGCCGGAGCTGCCGCGGACCAGGGGGGAATCGAACCCGCGACCGCGGGATTGCGAAAGCAGGCGCGCAAACCACGAGACAACTTCCAAAGGCCGTTTCGCGAGCAAGAATATTGCACGGCGCCACAGCGAGAGCACTTCGACATGCACAATCTCCGCAGAGTGTTCGCCGAGACTAAAACAAATTCGCACGGCGCCACAGCGAGAGCGCTTTGACGCGCACGATCTCCGCAGAGGGTCGCGCGCGGCTTGCAGAAATCGTAAAAAGTCCTCAGTTTTTGAACCTCGACCACGCGAATCTCCGCAGAGGGTCGCGCGCGGCAGCAGAAATCGTAAAAAGTCCTCAGTTTTTGAACCTCGACCACGCGAATCTCCGCAGAGGGTCGCGCGCGGCCAGCAGAAATCGTAACCTCGACCACGCGAATCTCCGCAGAGGGTCGCGCGCGCACCGCAGAAATCGTAAAAAGTCCTCAGTTTTTGAACCTCGACCACGCGAATCTCCGCAGAGGGTCGCGCGCGGCCAGCAGAAATCGTAAAAAGTCCTCAGTTTTTGAACCTCGACCACGCGAATCTCCGCAGAGGGTCGCGCGCGGCCAGCAGAAATCGTAAAAAGTCCTCAGTTTTTGAACCTCGACCACGCGAATCTCCGCAGAGGGTCGCAATCCCGAGCGACGATCAAACTCCCGCCCCGGCGCCTTAGAAACCTAAACTAACTTACATAGCTGCTAACGCCGAAGCTCTAAGCTCTACCTAACCTTGGCTCTATGTAACTTGGCTCTATGTAACTTGGCTCTATGTAACTTGGCTCTATGTAACTTGTCCAAGGGCTCCGCACGGAAGAACTCTTCGCGATGCTTTCGGGAATAGCAACCGGCTCCTGCCCGAGTCGGACACAAAAATCGCTATGTCATGAAGGCGTATGTTTCTGCAAAGCAGGCTCGTGTAACTTAGCTCTGCGCAAGATGGCTCTGCGCAACTTGGCGCGCTGCTACCTGGCGCGCGCAAGCTACTTTACGCGAGTGGCTCTGCGCAACTTGGCTCTATAAAGCGTGGCTCTGCGCGAGTCTGCTCAGCGCAATGTGCTTTGCTCAAGTTGCGCTGCATGATTTCTCACGAAAGTGGTCTGCGCAAGCTGCATTGTTCCAGGCTGCTTTCGGGCAAGTTGCTCTCTGCACGCTGCTGCACGCAAGTGCTCTGTGCAGGTTGCTCTGCGCAAGTGCTCTGAGCAAGTTGCTCTGCGCAAGTGCTCTGCGCCAGTTGCTCCGTGCGAGCGCTTTGCGCATGTGCTCTGTGCAAGTTGGTCTGTGCAAGTTGCTCTGCGCAAGTGCTGTGTGCAAGTGCTCTGTGCAATTCGCAGAGCGCAAGTTGCTCTGTGCAAGTGACTCTGCGCAAGTTGCTCTGCGCAAGTGCTGCCGGAGCTGTAGGAATGTACTTCGCGTACTATTTTTGTACTTAAAAGTTGCGATTGTCCAGCCGGAGCTGCGGGAATGTGCTCCGCGTACTACGCTGCAATTAAAAATAGCGATTTTCCAACCGGAGCTGCAGGAGCACGCCCCGCGTACTACGTTTGTACTTAAAAGTTGCGATTTTCAAGCCGGAGCTGCGGGGGCGTGCTCCGCGTACTACGTTTGCACCTAAAAGTTGCGATTTTCCAGCCTGAGCTGCGGGAGCATGCTCCGCACACTACGTCTGTACTTAAAAGTTACGATTTTCCAGCCGGAGCTGCAGGAGCACGCTCCGCGTACTACGTTTGTACTTAAAGGCTGCGATTTTCAAGCCGGAGCTGCCGCGGACCAGGGGGGAATCGAACCCGCGACCGCGGGATTGCGAAAGCAGGCGCGCAAACCACGAGACAACTTCCAAAGGCCGTTTCGCGAGCAAGAATATTGCACGGCGCCACAGCGAGAGCACTTCGACACGCACAATCTCCGCAGAGGGTTCGCCGAGACTAAAACAAATTCGCACGGCGCCACAGCGAGAGCGCTTCGACGCGCACGATCTCCGCAGAGGGTCGCGCGCGGCTTGCAGAAATCGTAAAAAGTCCTCAGTTTTTGAACCTCGACCACGCGAATCTCCGCAGAGGGTCGCGCGCGCCCGCAGAAATCGTAAAAAGTCCTCAGTTTTTGAACCTCGACCACGCGAATCTCCGCAGAGGGTCGCGCGCGGCCAGCAGAAATCGTAAAAAGTCCTCAGTTTTTGAACCTCGACCACGCGAATCTCCGCAGAGGGTCGCGCGCGCATCGTAAAAAGTCCGCCTCGACCACGCGAATCTCCGCAGAGGGTCGCAATCCCGAGCGACGATCAAACTCCCGCCCCGGCGCCTTAGAAACCTAAACTAACTTACATAGCTGCTAACGCCGAAGCTCTAAGCTCTACCTAACCTTGGCTCTATGTAACTTGGCTCTATGTAACTTGGCTCTATGTAACTTGGCTCTATGTAACTTGGCTCTATGTAACTTGGCTCTATGTAACTTGGCTCTATGTAACTTGGCTCTACGTAACTTGGCTCTATGTAACTTGGCTCTATGTAACTTGGCTCTATGTAACTTGGCTCTATGTAACTTGGCTCTATGTAACTTGGCTCTGTGTAACTTGGCTCTATGTAACTTGTCCAAGGGCTCCGCACAGAAGAACCCTTCGCGATGCTTTCGGGAATAAGAAGAAAATACAGTAGCATAAGAATAATACAAATCTAACCGATGAATATACCATCGAAAGGATACATGGTGACTGAAGATTCCAAACTTGATAGAGAAGAGACATAGGGAGCTTTCCGTTTGTATCATTCAATCTTTCATACCATGGACCAACTTCTCCAATCTGAGAAAACGGAAGAATCCTTCTAGAGTGCCGTGCACTTACCTCTTTCTTGTGCATACCTGGCCTCCTGCATCACGTACTAGCTCCGCCAGGAAAGGCGCCGGAGGGCTCGACCACACTCCCCCGCGCCGCGCGTGGCGGGTTGGCAAGTTGGGGCTTCGTGAAGGGCCGAAAGCTCGGAGACTTTTGGCCCAAAAATCGAAATCCCAAAAGTCCCGAAGGAAGACCACTGCCCCGAAGAGGATCTCTTTGCCCAAAAAAAGAAGCCCGAGGAAGCCACCGAAGCTTCATGGGGTTCATGGCAGGATCTCTTTTGGCCGGTGTTGGTTTTACTTTTTGGTTCCGTGGCGAAGCTTCGCAAAACGTGGAAGGGGGGCCGAACTGGGGCGGCATTAATTGACCAGAAAAGGTCCATTGAGGCAGGTCTATGCCAAGACTACACCACCCCTAAACCACCCACCACCCCCAAACCTCAGACAGCTGCATTGAGCTTTGGCTATCACCTACTAAAACCTCAAGCCTTATGAGTGGCTTGTCCTGGCTTTGTCCAGCCCCCAAACGGTATGAAAAGGGACCAACCAACCCAACTACCACAGAATCTTGGGCCTCAAAATCTTGAGGTCCTCTCACCCTTCCAATGGAGATCCAGACATCTTTTGTGCGTCCAAACAAACAGTTGTCTTACCAATCCCCGAAGTGCTCCAGGGGGAAGCTTTAAGCCAAGGTGCCCCGTACATCTTTGCCCTATGTAGATTTAAATCCTAGGTCACCTGAGTTGTCCGTCGGGCTAGCAAGAACGAGCCCAGGAAGGGATCTTTGTTTCCCCCAGCTGAAGGTCCAGGTCTTGTAGCCGACGTTCACAGCGGGCACAATGCGATACAAATGCTCCGGAGGCTTCTCGTTGCCAGCTCTGAAACCCACTTGAAGCTTGGGCTTGGACCATTTTAGTGGTAGGATAGGACGTCCCGCGCCCGCCCGCCGCGCTTCTCTTTTTTCCTAGGGCAGCGCCTACAGTCACAGGAAGAATCCGAGATCATAGACAGGGGAAAAGACGGGGACCCCCCCCAACGATTTGTTCAGTACCAAAAAAGGCATCAGGCAAAGAGTAGAACCGAAATCAGTGGTGGTCCCTAGAGAAGTCCTGGATATCGGCAAAAGAACAAACCACATCCCAAAGAGCCCCCAATCATTTTAGCAAAATCTTCATTTTCTGAGTGTTGCAACCCAACCCCATGGTGTGAAACCAACAGGTCGATGGGGCGACTCGTTCAATGATCTGGACGGGCTCTTTGGGAGGCTGGTTTGTACGTCCTCGGCGTGCGCGCCAAAGAAATCCACCAAATTTCTGTGGCTCAAAATTAAACAGCTGAAGTTACGCAGGTTTTAGTCTTTGTTTTCATACACCATGCGCCAATTTTGGGTACATGTTTTTGAGCCACAGCCATATTTCCGGGAGCGTTCATCGCTTGGGTTCTCCGGAAAGCACAGCTCGATGTTGGCATTCGACGGTAGACCCTTAACCTTTTGAGCTTTCGCCGGGCCAGCGCTAATCCAACCCAAGAAACCGAGAAACACGAGACGCACAAACTGAACCGCCATTTCCCCACGCATCAAGGGATGGACAGAAACAACACAAACATCAATCCGCTAAACCACAGTACTCAAGGCTGTTCCAAACCTTCTGCCTGTGGTTGAAGCCTCATCATTTCTGCGTGCTACACAGGTAAAGTGCTGGCCACACTACCTCTTAGCATATGAGTTGCTTACCGGTTGCTTACATGATTCTTACCTGTTGCCTACTGACCTTGGAGTCGATTGGTTGATGTTTCTTTGCGGGTCCTTTTGACAAAGCAAGCGCTTGGTGTTTGCATCTGTTTGAGCAAAAAACAAATCTCTCTCTGCCGGCCTGTTTGATGCAGGGGCATGAGCAAACCATCTTAACTAGATTTACTAAATGGTAATCACAGCACGCGCATACACTTTACACTGGCACGCTACGGCTATTGCTCTTACCAACCAAAGGAGCTGGCAATAGCAGGCTAACCTTGACTAAACAAAAACCAAAGGCACCACGTTTCACCTTTCTTGTTTGCACCTGAACAAGAACAAAACCCAAAGATGCTCAAACATTGGCTGGTGCATGGACAGTTCTTACATGTTTTGCATGCTGTTAGCGTTTTTCTCCATCGATAACGCAAGACCCTAAGCCAGACCAAACCTGTCATATGATCACTTCCGATCGAGTGCACGAGCCAAAATGAGTAGCCACACCGTTTGTTCTCCGCTTCGCTCCAAGAAAAAAACTTAACGTCCACGAACTCAGGGATTGAGTAGTCATAGCGACTTTCTGAAAATGGTCAACCCCCGTTCGGTTGCCGGACAAAGGGCGACAACCAAATGGAATATGACATGGTTTTCCTGGGCCGCCAAGAACGACACCATGAAGTTTCTTCAGGAAACACCCCACACAATCGGGGCTTTTAAGGGACACCAACAACAAGTAACCAACCAGATGGTTTTGAAGGGAACCCAGCAACAAGATCATGGCCTTTGAAAAAATCACCAACAACACCACTTTAAGAGAGTAACCAGCAAAGCCACATGAAGAGGTCTGGACCCCCTTTGTTCATCTTTAGAGAACCGCTCGGAAGTCGGAAGTCGCATGGCAGACCGCTTAGGGCGCGCCAAATTCATTCCGGTGCAACGGGCACGTGCTCAACTCGCTTTTGCTTCATCGTGTGCTAGCCATTCATTCTTCAGACTAGGTCCTCCAGTAGAGAGGTTAGAAAAAAGGGTAGTGGCTTATCCTCTGAAAAGCAGTCCCTGTTGGGGGGAAAATGGTCTTCCAGGGGGTCTCCTTCAGGTTCCAAGTTTGTTTCAGCATACGAGTAACCCACACAAACCATCTATATGTATGTTCATATTCTGCTCCATATTTCGTCTACACTAAAATATGAACATCTAGGAATCTCCAGATTTGTCTGACCATTCATTTTGGCCTGTGGCTTTCTTGTGTGTGCGTGTCCACCAGTCCGGATGTTTCCCCATTTGGAGCATCGAACAGGCGGCGAAGCGGGGTTTAGGAGATTCCTTTGGACTTGGTTACATAGAAACTAAGTCTGGGCGTTTCTCAGGGCTCACTTCACTTTGGTCACCATGCTGTGGACAAAACTATTTCCCAGTATTCATGGGATTTCATCCATCCCGACTGGACTTTGTCCTTCCACATCCAACCTGCAAAACTGATAACGGACAAGGGGGCTTGTGAGCGGGTTCATCTACGAAAGGGGAGGGGATCAGGAATCTCACCAAGGGGATTGACCTTGCAACGTCAAGGACATTGAAAGGTTTAAACTTGGCTTCGGAAAATTCGCTGCGCGAGATTGGGCAAGGCAGGGCCTTCCCATCTTACACGGTCCGAAGTTGAGCCGTAGGTTTGAAAGGAATATGTGCCCAATAACCATGGGCAAAAAAGCACTCTTTTTTTGGTGGTTGATTTGAAGGGAACCCCCGTTCAAAGGAGATGCAACCTGGGCTTAGTTTTGACTGGGGCTGCAAAGGAGTTTCAAACCATTTTTTGAAACACCCTGATTTGCAACCAACCGACGCGAGGTGAACCCGTGCACGCCACAATTTCATCCGTCAGTGGGTTCAAACATCGCCAGGCTGCGGACATTCTGTGCAACCTTTTCACAGGCCAAACGAGGGCCCATGATTTCAGCGAACAGCGCGATCCATCCCAAAACGATTTGCTTTGCAAGGGGCTGCCGTTAGGAGGAACCCCCTTGGCGCTTTGTGGCGTCTCTTTTCGTGGCTCGCCTACTCCTGGGTCGCCTCCCTTTGCGCCGCCGCTTTCCTCGCCGCCCCGAGCCGCGGAGGCGGCGGGGCGAGGCGGTCCTCGATGCGGGCGAGGGACTTCTCGAGGCGTTTGGCGCGGAGGAGGACTTGGCCCACGTCCAGGGACTTGGCACCGCCCTTGAAGCGAGTGATGCCCTGGGGGTTGCAGCGGAAGGGGCAAGGTGCAAGGCGGATCGGGGTGGGGGGGGGTGCAAGGTGCAAAGCGGATGTGGGTGGGGGGAGAGGGTGGAATGGGTGGGATTGGAAGGTGGAATGGGGGCTTGGAGTTGGGGTTTGCTGGTGGGTGGGTGGAATTGGAATTCCTGGTGAGTGGAGGGTGGGTGGAATGGCTGGCTTGGAGTTGGGCATTGTTTGGAGGTGCAGAAAAGTCAAAACCTTCTGAGGACGCTTTGGGTGGATCAGGGTTGGTTTAGGATGGGTTTCAGGCGGGTGAACAAGTACCTTTCGATGGTTGATTTTGGGGTCAGGTTGATTTACGAAGGGGGAGGGGGATCATTGGGGCAGTGCGGGCAACAGAAAGGGTGGGAGAAGCCTTCAGAGGCATGCACGATTCTCTCAAGGAGGTTGATATGTCAGCTTCAGAATCCCTGATTGCCGTGCAACAGCCGCGTGAAACTGCAAAGCCAGATTGAAGTGGGCAATCTAGGGGTTCTCAATATGGTAGACCCCCTTTGGGTTGATTCTGAAAGGGAAACCAGGGGGCAGGCTCGCCTTCCCCCCACAAACGTGGCGTCCAGGGGGTCTAAACAAATATGGGGGTGTCTTTTCTTAGGGGACCCCTTAAAATTGTGCTTTCGTTTTTGCGGTTTCCCTTCGGACCACAAAACAGGCCCCAAAAAAGAGGCACACCCATATACACATGTCTATCCCTGATGTTTTCCTGTGGAACTCTGGCCGAATTGCTCTGGCCGACTGGAAACAAGGGAAGCCCTGGTAACTTCATTGGCGATTCATCACTCGTTTCCTCCGAGACCCGGTGAAGTTGCTCGTGAACCAACATGAGGGGACTTCCCCAAATACTTCGCGATTTAGTCGTTTCAACCGGAAAACAGCTAAAAGACACTGGCCATGTTTTGGGAAAACTGACAGGGACACACCGCGCCCTTCTTTTGGCGAAGTCGACACAATGTGTCGATTTGATGTCTCAAAATATGAGGACCCCCCCCCAACATGGTATCCCTAGACCCCATTTGCTTAAGTCCACATGAAAGTAAACCTTCCAATGGAACTCTATGGACACATGGACTATCTGCGGTCCAATTCCTGGTGGTTCATGTTGACCCATAAGACTTTGACTGGCAAATGGGAGTCCAACCTGATACGGGCAACTCAAAAAGCCGAGACGACCATTTGGCCATGGGGCAAAATCCAAATCGGTTAGCCCCCAGTGAACATCCGATTCCATCCAACCACTAAAATAGGTTCTAAAATGGGTGGTGAATTCAACTAAACCCCAAAAATGGGATCTCAAGACCATTTGGGTAGGGTCAAAATGAAACCACCAGGGGATTGCAGGTTTTAGTCCATGTTTCCATTTACCAGGGTTCCATTTTGGGCATATTTTTTTGAGAACCACTGCCATTTAGCACCCACCGGAAAAAAAAAAAAAAAAAAAAAAACGAGACCGTCCCACACCTCTATAAAGTCCTCGATGGAGATCTCGCCGGTGCCTGACAGGACCCGCTGGCTGCAAAGTTGGTCTTGCGACAGGTGTAACCAGGTCAACCAGTTTGAAATCCAAAACATGATAAACAACCACCAAGTCTGGCTTAACAGGTTCAAGTGGGTGTGTAATGGGAAGAAACAAACTGACAAGGTCCCGCGGGCTTGCAGTGTACTTAGGGGACTTAGGGTCAGGTGGCAAACCTCGTTTCAGACCCTGGTCTTGGGAAAAGCATTCTTGCTTTCTTCTTCGTAGCAACCTGAGCGGCTCCCATCGCCTTGAAACGCGTTGACGGCCGAGCTGAGCGCCGGCCTTGCTCGTCCATGAGGTCGAACAACAGCTTCAGGTCACCCGGGTCGATTTCCAGCTTTTGCAGCAGGAAGCAGAGCTTGGGGTCCTGGGTTTGACTTCGTTGCGCGAAATCATCGAAATGTCTTGGCCCAGGGTGCACATGGTTTTTGTCTGGCTCTTCTATACTCAATCCCTGAATTACAAGATATTTTTTGGGGACCCCAGCTTAAGGGAAACTGAAGATGAGGCGTCCCGTAAAGTAGGCTTCGGCTTAGGTCAAAGGGAGCTAGAGCCTTTGCCCAATTTCCTCAGATTTGGAGCAGTGAATCTGAGCCGTCAGCAAAGACGCCCGCAATTGGAATTGCCTTTGTATGAACCCACAGCGGCTGGTTTTGGGCTAATTAGTCTTCACTCAGGCACCTGTGCGCCCGTGCGCGCGTGGGTGGGTGAATGTCATCGGTGTGTGTGTGTGTGTGTGTGTGCGTGTGTGTTTGCACGGGTGGAGAGAGAAACCAACGCCAGCGCCCCTAGGACCGCTTGAGCAGTCAAAATATGCTCGTCCTTTGCCGCCCTTTCTGAAAACCCGCTGAAATCCAAAAAAACGAAAACCGAAAAACCGCCACTCAAGCATTTGACCAATAGCCCCTCAACCACTTAGCCCCAACTCGATCACCTCGAGTTAAGAAGTCGACTCGACCTCGTGACTCGATTTGTGGCGTCCTCCATGGCTTGTTGGAACTCCTCCCAGGACAGCGACCCATCCCCGGAGGTGTCCAACTTGTGGAACATCCCCGCCACGCTGCGGAAGTACTTCTCCTCCGGATGGCCAACGGATGTTGCGGCGGATTGCCGCTGGATAAAACGAGACCCAAGTCTAGGTCCTCCAGTTGTTTGAGGTTAGAATAAGGGTACCAAGTTGTTGTTTTTTGATTTTTTGTTTTGTTTCTGTAGTCTATTTTAGTAGAGAAACCCTGCCCAAAAAAAGGGGAGAGAAGGGCACCAGTGTGCGAATTCGGACGGATTTTGCATGAATTGTTGAGAAACGTCGGTGATGTCACCACCTCTTCCTGAGCCATAGCCAAAATCTTGCTCCATGTTCCACCCAACTGTATTGCTTAAATCATATCCTTTTGGTTCGCTATGTTGCTCAGGTAAACATCAGCCTGGCTTCAACACCAGCCTGGCTTCCCTTATGGCAGCTTCTTCCCAAAGGCCAACTGCCTTTATTCCCGCCCCTCCTCCGCCTTCTGCTTCTCCAGAAACAACATCTCCTCGTCCCCCTTGGCCACTTGCAGCGTCTGCCTGCGTCGATTGCCATCGCCGTGTTTTTTTTTCGCGGCCACAGCGAGCGCGGAAATCGACCGCATCGGATAGAGAGGGAAGCCAACAACAAAATGAGAACGCAGCACTGCAAAAAGGCCAGCCCTAAACAATGGGCTTTGTGCCAAGCTTGCTAAGAGGCTACTATCTGCAGCATTTCGCGGTTCTGCGTGTTGAGCACATTGTCACAAGCCCTGCATAAGAAACCGTGTCCCAAGCAACCAATGACAGTGCGCATCAGAGAAAACATACGAAGATGCTAAGGCGCGGGCTCTGGGGCGTGTCAACATACATATAATATATCATGATGTATGTGTACATACATAGATGTGCTCTTCACATATAGCACATCTAGTGGCTACTACGTACCAACCATTTTCCCGTGGGGCCCGCTTCAGTGGTTTGCCGTTTGCACAGGCAATGCACAGGCCTGAAAGCAGACTGAGTGAAAATGACAGGTGAATTAAAGGCTTTTCACTTGGGACACAGGATTTCCCCAAGTCAAAAGTTGATCAACTGACTGGCGGTTTCGACCAAAACTGCCACTCAACCACCAGAGGGTGATCTCGATGGACATTGAACCAGGCTGAGGTGCTGAACAAAGACGGCGTTCACCACGTTGATGACGGCAAAGCCGATGGCACAGCGGTATATCAGGAACCTTGACAGACATTTCTCGGTTTCTTTCTGCTCTGCTAAAAGTGACTAACTTTTAGTGGCTTGATACGGAAAACCCAAATATGAGTTGACAAAAAGCTAAAGTCCGAACATCCCGTGGCAAAATGCACCAAAGCTTTTTGGTTCATTGTTCAGGTTGCCCAAAGGGAGACTCAAAGGAAGAAACCCACGGTCCGTGTCCGTCAACCTGTTGGTATCGGTTATGGGCCCATGAGGCCCCAAGAGGATTTTTTTTAGGACACTCCCTTTCCCATAGATACCTTTTGTCGCGGGGGACTCTCTTGGTATCAGTGGCAAACCCGAAATTCAAGTTTTAACTTTCCACTATGTGTGCCATAGCAGAACATCCTAACATGTTAGCAAGCTTGCTGAGGGCCATGACCAGCCCTCGCGAGTGAGACGGGGGCTTTGACTCAGGCACGTCTATTCACGATATTTGGGTTTGTCTCATGAAGCTCCAGGAGTGGTTTCCTTTTGCGAAGGGGACCAAACGAAGGACGCAGAAGGCACCTCAAAAGAAACTCGTCTGAGCTTTGGCGAATATTTATTGCGTGACCCAATGACGTTGGACGGTGAATGACCTCCTGGTGATGTTTAAAACTCACATTGCTGGGACAAACTAGTGATGTTTAAAGCCACCAAAATGGATGTGTGTCACAACCGGGGACCCCAAAAATGGGTTCTGTTCTTTGTTCCCTCCTTAAAAAGGGGCACCTCAACAACCCACACACACACACAGGGGTATGTTTTTAAACACCACACAAAACTTGACCGTTCATTCTCCATTTGCTTAAGTCCCCTGGAACAAATGAGAAACCATCTTATCAATAGTGAAATCGATTTACTTTAAAACCAAGAGGGTTTTAAACCACAAAAAAACAAACCAAGAGGGGAAACGAAAACCAAAAAACAAACCACCACGCGTCAAGCTTCCGCAAACGAAAGTCACACGTCGGCACTTCGCCGAGGGGCAGCGTCATGTACCACTCGCTGATGTTGTCGGTAAGAGCCCTGCAGGCGGGGGACCAATTCGCAAAGAAGACCTCGAAGAGGGTGAGTACCGCTAAGGTGAAGGAGCCTTGGCAAGAACGGCTGGAAAGTTTCGGGTGGGTGAAGCTGTTGGTTGAGATTACCCTAGGTTTTCCAGATTTGAGAGGTTAGAATAAGGGTACCAACTGTTTTCTGTAGTCTATTATATGTCGGGGAACCCTCACCCAAAAAGGGTCAAAAGGGCACTACTGGGGGACCTAGTACCTTTTAGGTCGGTTAAAACCAAACTAAAACGAAAGAGCCACGGCAAGCCGCTGGGCTGGGTGTCTCAGACGCCGAGTTTGGATCCAGAAAGGGCAACCTGTTGGGGCCATGACTGAACATAGGGCAAAAAGGGGAAACTACAAGGTCAGAAGGGCGGCTTTGGACAAGTGAGGTGCGTATCTTTTCAAGTGATATTTCAACCTTTTTAGGTTGGTTTAAAGAATGCTAAAAGGAAACCCCGAATCCATTTGGGGTGGTCCCCGATTTCGACACGTCCCACATGTGGAGTGAATTTTGTTGTCTCGGAAGGCAAGGTTGGTCCAGTCCATTGTTTGACCACGTTCGAAGGACTGTTGCTTACACAACCTTTCGGCCTCCTTTTGGCAACAGGACCTTCTTGTTCAAACAGCTATTGTCCACAGAACCTCTTGGCGGATTTCCTTCCACGGGGGAGAAGTTTGTTTGAACAAATCTTGCCCAAAGGATCCGAACCACACCCCTGGGTCCACTAAGACATGGTCAAAATGAGCCTGCTAACAGGTGGCTTAAGCAAGCACCCCCGCCGAAGATTTTTTGTAGCACCTCAACACGTTCACTTTGCGGGGCCCACCTCCTTCCCACTTCCGTGAACGCTGACAGAAGTACCCTCACATTGCCAACACTTGAACACGTTCTTTGTCGCTTTCTATTTTGAACAGCCCTTTGCTGACTTCCCCATGCGAACACATGGAAGCGGCACACCCTTCGCCGGTTTCTGAGTATGAGGCATGACAGGGGAACTAACCTTCAACACACTGTGATAATTACAAACATTTGGCTGTGGGTCAAAACCCATGGGATCCCATTTTTGGGTTTTCGGTGCACCACCCATTTTAGAACCTATTTTAGTCGGGATTGAGATGTTCACTGGGGGTACGATTTGCATGGCCATTTGGAGTTCACTTCCTGCGTGAATTGGCCCATCCCGAATTGAACCCTTTGTAAGGCCCTATCCGGGGGCCCTAGCCCCCGCTAGAACCCACGTTTTCTTTTTTTTTAATGAACACTGTATCGAGAAGGGTGTTGCACGCCACGGACTGTGAATCGCTACTTGTAGGTCCTTTTGGACAGCGAGCTTCCCTCCAACTAGTAGCTTAAGTCCCGTTTCTTTTTGTGGTGAGGGGTGGTTTCCCATGTGCCCTGTACAAGAAGGGGTTCAAATCCCCAAACCACCAAGCGAAACCAGCAATAAAAGGGATAACATTCTGTCTACCATCTTTTGGTGGAAAAGCGCCACACAACCCCCTGCTATTTGGGTATGTGTCAAAATAGGGGGACCCCACAAATTGTTGCTGTCCGTTTGGTTCCCTTGCAAACCAAGCTGAAAGAGTAGCCTCCAACCAAACACCCCCTTATTATTTGGGAGACTCCCATTCTGCGGATGCCGATTCCGAGGTGCCATAGTAGCGATACACCGCGAGGCGCTCCACTTCATTCACCTGGCCGCGTTTCCAGGAACTGTAAGAATTTCCTATTTGAAAGGCCTTTCATTCGTGGGGAAGCCACGGGGAAAAAAGACTGTGGAAGAGTGCGACTGAACAATCGCAGATTAAACTTCCTCTTTTCATTGTAGAATCTCAGGGTAACTCTCTCGGAACCCTCACTTGGTGGAAAGCAAGGTTATGGGATGGCTCTTCAGGGAAAATGAACGGGGTTGAAGGAGTTGGGCAATCCACTACTTGAATCATGTTTAAACTGAAACTCCTATTCTTTCAAGCTAAAAGGGGACCAGGGGGCAATCTGTTTTGGGTTGGGTTTTTGCACTTGAGGGACTTTGTGTGATACCTTCCCATTGCTTTCCCTTCAGGTCACCACCCACTTCCGGGACAACTAGCAATGACGTGTCGAGTGAAGAATACTTGACAGGATACAAAGGTTCATTCCATTTGCTTAAGCCCCCTGGGAAAAATAACAGTATTTCCAATAGTGATAGATTCCGTTTAAAGCAACAGGGCAAAACAAAAACACATTCTTAAGCAAATGGAAGGTTCCGTTTCAACATTGTTGCCAGTTGACCAACTACACTCTGCACGCTTTACTTTGTGTCATCCTTCACTTGGTCCCAAACAAACGCAGGAACTTTGATTCTGGCCCATATTTGCACCGGCAAAATACTTCAAATGAGATGCCGGGTGAATTCCTGAGAACCCCACCATGCCTTTCAGGTCCTTTCTAAAGTGCTACTGAATTCCGGAGGCTGAATTACAGGTGGGTTTCGCTTGGTAGGGCCCCCCAATGTCCTCCATTTTGGCGGACAGCTGTGATTCCCTTGGTGCCCAACATTGAACAACATTGAAGGACCACTCGCTCCCTTTTGGAAAGGAATTGGACGCCCCCACATCCGGGTTGCTCTTCCCGAGCAAAGGCCGATCACCTTTGGTCGGTTTAATGGAAACGCTGAATGGAAACGCCATGTCCCATGGCACATTCTTTGATCCAAACCAAATGAACAGGAATCAACCTAGCAACATAGACAATCCAGGGAAGGGCACCTGGGGTCCAATCGTTTCTGGGGCCCAAAGCACAGATTCTCCTAGAGCCAATCTTGCTCCTCACCCACACTTTTCCCCTCGCCCATTTGGCCATGGGTCACCCCCAGTGAACATTCCAATCCCCACTAAAACACATTAACATGGGTGGTGCACCTACCCCAAAATGGGATACCATTGGCTTTTCCCCTCGCTCATGTCTTCAGAGCCTGGACGTCTTCGAGGTAGGGCCGCACCAGCAAACAGATGATCATGGCGGCGATCAGCTGGATGACACCCAGGAAGAGAAGCGACCAGAAGAGCCTTCGGCCACGCGGACCCCGCAAGAAAAAAGGAAACTCAGCCCCTCAAATTTCGGGGCTTCCACCAAACAAAAGAAAAAGGAATCAGCCAAAAACAATCGGGGTTTCCAACGATTCTTTCTTTTCGGGGTTTAAATGGACTGGGCTGCCCGTTTTCTGATCCCCCGCTAAAAGTGACTAACTTTTAGTGGGTGAAATTCGGAAACTACCACTAAACACTAAAAGGATCTAAAAAGATAAGGAACCGGATGGCTGGGAGCCACCAAGTGGAATCAGCCCCTCAAATTTCTGGGTTTCCCTTTAAATACCTTTACCAAAGGGGGGGTTCCGAAATCCCATGTTGAGGAGCATCTTCTGGACGTGGGCCTGGACATCAAAGGATTCAGCTTTGGAACCTTGACTCACAAATCGACCGGTGAAAGCAACAGCACCACTCGACACGCGAATTGGTCGCAAGGTTGAGTCTTTTGTGTTTTGAACCCAGTTTTGGCCCATGAGCTTCCTTAATATGGGGTTCCCACGCCTGAAGGAGTCGGCTGGTGCGGATGTCAACGGGAAAAACCTTGAAAGTCCCCGCAAAGTACTGTAAATACCAGCAAAAAAGGCCAGCATATACCGTATACCCTAGTTTCTTTCAAAAGAATAATATCGAGGTATTTCTCCAGAACCCATGGCTTTTGGACCAGGCTCATATTGACTTCTGGGGTTATCAAAGTCAGCTGTGACTTCGCCCACTTCCGGGATGACTTTGGGATGAGGCTTCAGTGGGGGGGGGGGCAGGGTATACGCCCTTCTGAGGGAGTCGGCAGGGGTGGTGACTCAGGGAACCGCGAAAAGTGATATGCAATCGTGGAGGCAGGAATCCCAGGTGCCCACAAAACATCGGATTGGGAATCCCAAGTTGGTGTTCCAGCGCTGCATTCTCTCTTTCTGTGTTGTGCGTCGGCCTTTTTTGTGCCTTTTGCCCAAAGTGAGGTGCGTACTTCACCAACAAATTATCCGCTCCAGGACCCGATTCTTGCTCCTTTTTTTCTTCTTCCCCAAGTTCGAATACTTGGAATCAAGTAGGGAGGGGAAGCAACCACTGGGTGTCAAATAGGGGGCCTGGAAAATTCAAACCATACCCATGCCCTTGTCGTTTGCCTTTGGGAACATTGAGCATTCTGTAAAGGAGCAGAGACAAGAACCACTACACAAAGTGGGCGGCCTACTTCCCATGCAGCTGTCAATCCGAGTCCTTTTGATGTTCTGAAACCGCTGCCTCCTGGCAGGTACCTAGGTTGGACCGTTGCTTCCCTTCAACATCTATCCTAAAAGGGAAGCGCGATTTGTTGGCACAGAAAAGGTAAGACTGTGGCAGATGGTTTGGCCACCATGTGTTTTTGATTCCCCTCGGGAAATCGCTCTTTAACGGGGCAAGTAGTTGTAGGGATAGCTTCCCCCCAAACATGCTTGGTTCACCTTAGGCCCCTTTTGAAAGGCCAAACCCTGCTTTTAATTTGAGAAAGGGGTTTTACGCACCATGCCTCTTGCCGTGTTTGGTCGGAATCAAGAAGGGACATTTTGGGAATGAACCTCGGGATTCCCTCCAAGAGACCATATTGGGTTCAGTTTGCAATCATTTTTTGAGTCCTTGCCTCAACCAGAAAGGTTTGTTGCTTCAGGTGGCAAGGACCTTTCGGGTTTTCAGAAAATACATCGCGAAAGTAGATGGGTACAGGGGATGAAACCAAGATGGGGGAAGTTGTGCCATCTACAACCTCAGTTGCCCAAAGGGCCCAAACATCAACATGGGTCAAACAAGGGAGGCCAGATCCAGTCGGTTCACTTTGGTTGCAAGTGAGCAACTCACCCAATACCCGCCTAAGTCGCTCTGGTAACACGTGCTTCAACCTAAGCCAGAGTACCATGTGTTTCAACCTGGCGCGATGAACAATCCGTCCTGTTGCTTGCGGGTACCCATATTGCAACATGGGGTCTCATTCCCGCTTCCTTCAAAAAGACAGGGAGAACCACCAACAAAAACCAAGCGCATTTTTTTGACTCCTTCATATTGTCTACCCTGAACCGCTCCCAGGACTGACTTCACTGATTGCTGGGTTCCGTGTTTTGCTCAACCCCCCCCCCCAGGGTCCGGGGAGCGTGAGGCCACTGGAGCTCATACACCGCAGGAGCATGGAGAGGGAGTCCAGCATCCCCGACATCTTGAGAAATCGGATGGTCCTGGGTGCCCCAAAAAACCCAAACCGAACAATTGTTTTCGCCTGTGGGACCAAAAACTTTTTACACTGTGGATGATTGCAAAATCCAGGAATCGCACCACTTGGAAACCATGGGAAGCCATTGCTTGTTGTCAATTAAAGGGGAATCATCATTCCAGGGATTCTTAGGTGGTGCAGGCTTCGTCCATCCACAGTATGTCCGGTGATAGATTGGAAACCAAGAGGGGGAAATACAAGCATGTTCTTACGCCAAATGGAAGAACAGAACAGGCCACCCTTCTAGTATGGGTGTGTCCTTCTATGATGGTACCCGTTTTGGGTTGGTTTTTAAAAGGGAAACAAAAGGAAGCCCACCAAGCTTCAAGGTAGCCGGCTCTGAGACAACCCACCTGCCAAGTGAAGTAGAGGATCCTCCAAGTCCGAAAGTTGGTCCGAGTGGCAGATTGGTTTGCTCTTTGAATCAACGCCCCAAGACTTCACGGGGGAATCCCTGTTCCTTTTGACTTGGTTGACGTTGGGTTAGGGGAGCAACAAAATTCACAAATTCTAGCAGTTCAGTGGTTGGATTTCAAATCCACTAAACCACAATCAGCAAAAATGTTTCAAATGTTTCCCAACAACAACAATGACTAGGGCTTACTTTTTGGGGCTAACCCTCTATAGGGTTCCACTCTGCACCCGAGCTGAGGCCATGTTGATGTGCTGGGAGGGATCCTCTTGAGGGGCCTGAGACCTGGAGGCCCACTGTTCTCACCTTTCTTGGCCTTTCGCGCACGCCTATGCTAGGTCCAGATTTGAGAGGTTAGAAGAAGTTGGTACCCCGAATGTTTTTTGGTTGTTGTCCATTTTAGTAGGGGAACCATCCCCCAAAAAAGGGTAAAAAGGGCACTACCGGGGGGACCGTGTGTGTGTGTGTGTGTGTGTGTGTGTGCGCGATGGTGGACGACTTTTCTGAAGTCCCTCCACCCACCTCTCGAAACCGCACGTGCCATTTGCGTTAACGACCCAATCTTCCTCCTTTTCCAAACGGGTGTGTCTTTTTCCGTGGGTGGCCCCTGGTGGTGTGAAAAGAAAACCAAGAGGAACACCGAAGCCATTTCAATGTCAACCCCTGATTAATACACCCCCTCTTGTAATTGAAAGGGTCAGGGCCAGGGTCCCCTTTTTCGTGGGGATGCTCTTCTAGGGGGACACCCCTGATTGGTAACCGGGGGGTTTATTAATCAGGGGTCACCATTAGCGGGCCCCCTAAAATCAGCTTCCCTCTAATTAGTTCTTTGGATCGCTGGTTTGGTGGTTCAGGGTGGTTTCCCATTTACCCTCTGCAAGAACCTAGAGAGTTCAAATTCAAATCTAAACCAACTAAGTGTTGCCAGATATAAAGATTCCTGCCAAAAGTCTAACTTGTGGGTTAAATGGCCACCCAACCACAAAACCTACTGAAAACAACGAACCACCTAAGTTCAACTAGGTCCTCCAGTAGAGAGCGCAGTCGATTTTAGTAGGGGAACCCTGCCCCAAAAAAGAAACGGTAAAAGGGTATCTAGCTGGGGGACCTAGGAAAACCCCACCTAAGTTGAAAACCGGACGCTTCGCTCTTGAACCCAGAAATGCCCTCCCCGAACCGAACCGAACATAGGTGTCCTTTTAGGCCAAATAGATGGGTTTCCCTGGTAAAAGAAAAAACCACCAGGTAAAGCAGGAATCGCCATCTATTTTTCGACCAACACCACCAAAAAGGACGCCGATGTTCCTTATTCCCTAAGAAAGGCCCAGGGAGAGCGCTCCAAATATCCCTCTTTTCCGCCCTTCGCCTATGGAACCGAACCAAGTTGAACCGGACCCTTCGCTCCGAAAAGCGACCCGTCCCGAGCCGAACGCTTCGAAGCGACGGCCGGTTCCATCCCGCCTGAAGAGTTTGGCGAGTCGGCAGAGGCGCAGGAGGGTGGGGTCCACGGGCAGCGATCGCCAGAGCTCCACCACCGAGGCCAGCAACCTCAAGCCCGGCGGAACTTTCTGCGAAGCCCTGCTCAAAGGTTTTCTCAACTTTTAGTGGGGTTAATGGAAAACCTTGTACTGGTTTAGTGGTTTAGACGTTTTTAACTTTGAGTGGTTTAATTAGTTGGCAAAACGTTGATTCCGTCCTAACATCCCTTGGCAAAATGCAAGAAAGATTGAACCACCTCGGATCTGTAGGGGGGTGGGGGGCCCCTAATTTTATTGATCTCTCGTCTTCCCAACAAAAAGGAAAATGGAACCAGGCATGGATTTTCCGGGGAGGGGCGATCCCAAGGGTGGTGTTACCAATTCAGCCTTCCTCCAGGTGATTTGCAGCGCGGTGGTGGTTCGGCATTTAGTCGGTGGATGCGCATTCGCCGGCTGGAGTCAGGGGTTCCAATCCCGAAAATCCAATCCCATGGCTTTCGAATCCGATGCGATGCAGGGAATGAGAAGTGGCGAGTCTGACGCGCTCCCAAAAATGGAGGACTCCAACGGTGTTGTTTTAATACGGCCGCTGAATGCTCTTAGGTTGGACATGGTTGGACCTTTGTTCTGACTTTTGGGGCATGAGTATTTTCTCAACCAAATCCAGCTAACAGAAAATAATATCATTGTGCAGTGGGCCATGCTGGTTTCAAAGGTTACCCGGACTTTTCAAGAGGACCAGAGTCTTTCCGACCCTGTCCCATCGTCATGGGTCACCTTTCTCAGTGTTTCTGTGTTCGTGGTCGGTGTTCCATGGCTTTTCTTGTAGACCAAGAATTCCCATTTGGGCAAAGGAGTGCTCAACCAATAAGTTTGCTTTTTGGCCAATCGACTCGATCGGAACTGAGTACGCAGGTTGTCCAAGTGGGTGTGTCTGAAAAGACGGGACCCTGACAAGGTCTTTCCCTGTGGACTTCCCAAAATACATAGCAACTACCAACTCCAAACAAAGACGCAGCAGAGGGTCCAAATCCCTTGACTCACTTCCTGAGTTGTTGGACTTTAATATTTTTGGGAAGACCATTTTGGTGGTCATAAAAAAGTTCCAGGGCTGTTTTGGCCGATCCACTCGATGGGAAGCGATAGGTAGGGAATGAGTTGGAATGAACTCTAGGTCCCGTAGTGCCGCCCTTTTACCCTTTTTTGGGGGAGGGTTCCCCTACTAAAATAGACACCCCCCCCCTGTGTTCTGTTTTTCAGACCATTGATCTCCCGCAACATTTGGCTCAAGGCCCCTTTTTGCATAATCACGACCATCCGAGCGTGAGGACAAAAGAGCCATTGCAGGCCGCTTACAGGATTATCCATAAGACAATCCACCAGGGACAATCCATCCTCCAATCATCCCTTGCTGGCATATTGGACTCTCTCCGGAATAGATTCAGGGACCAACAACGACCTCAACTACCACAGGGTTCCAGTTCCCTCCGGGGATAGGCACCTGGGGCAGTGGGCCTCAGGCTTCATGGAGGCCTATACAAGTTCGGCAAAGCCGAGCTACACGGAGCAAACACTTAATTTATCGATGACCGCCAAGCAGCCGCCATCGTACGACGGAAAAGTCAGCTGGTTCAGGTATGAAGAACTCGTGGACGACTGGGTGCCATTACCACAGTAGAAGCAGCCAAGCGAGGTCCATTGCTTAAGAGCAGACTCACTGGAGATGCTTACATGTACAAGGCCGTCCTCCAAAATGACCTTTTGCAAGATCCTGATGAAGGAGTCAACTATTTCAAGAACACGCTGAAGAAGTGCGACCAACGTGTATCTGTACAGACTCCTCAGTTTCTTCAACCACAGAAAGCAGAACCAAGAGTTCCTCATTTTTACCTCAAAATTCGAAATCCTTCTCATGAAATTGAAGGCAGCATGGATGGACTTGATGCCAATCTTTACGGCACAGTCTCCATCATTTTGACAGTCCGTACAGGACGCAAATGCAAGAACAATTGCTCGACATCAGCAAGCAGCCGGTGCTCGAGCACCGCCTCCAGCCCTGCTCAATGAGGACGATCCAACAGTCCTCAGACAGTATATCCAAGGAATGCAGGACAGACAGCGGGACGCATTTCCCTTCGGGGATAATCTCATTGCACAGTTTTTCATCATACAAAGTGAGTTGTCAGATCAACAAAGAGAACGACTCACAAGTGCAATGTCATTGAGGAACATCTCACTCGAGAATTATTCCTATGAGATGCTGAAGACACACTACCATGAACTCTTCATCACAACGAGGACATCGATCCAAGATCCATCCATCCGACCTCAAGGAGGCAACCGAAGCAACACATTCTTCATCATCGAACAAGGTGAATATGAAGGAGAAGAAGGCTTCTGGGTTGAGGATGAAGAAGGACTTGAAGGATTCATGTCAAACAACGATGAAGAGACGTTCTGGGTCCTCGAGGAGAACGATGCGTTCATAGCAAGAAAAGTGTCGGGGCGGAACTTCAAGTTCAAGAAGAGAAAAGGAAAAGGAAAATCAGGAAACAAGAAGGGCAGTCCCCAACGAGGTGGCTTCAAACCCTTCAGAAAAAGCGGTTCTGGCGGAAAGGCCAATATGGCCAACGAAAACTATGATCCCTACGACCAGGCATATTGGGGAAAAGGCAAAGGAAAGAAGGGAAAGAAAGGAAAATCAAAATTCCAATATCCCTATGATGGAAACAAAGGTTATCCATCCTATGAGAGTGGCAAAGGAAAGAGCGGACAAGAAAAAGGAAAATCCAAGACGTTCGCAGCCACCGCAGAGAAGACGGAGGAGCAGCCCGCCATCCAGCAGACTGCACCATCCACAGAGCCTACCTATGCCGGTTGGACAGACCAAGATTGGGATCAATCATGGACATGGAACGAACATGGCTGGTACTCATCCCATGAGACATCCAGCACAGGACAAGCGTTAATGGCATTCCATGATGCATATGAGTATCCTGGGAAAAAGGCCATCCACGAGAAGCTGATCCAATCAGATGCAGTTTCAGAACACAATCTGTCCGTCACAACAAATCACAGCCTTTTGGCAACAAAGCTGATGGCGCCTGTCATCAACCCTCAGCACAACCCGACCTATGCGATTCTGGACAACGGATGTACCAGATCTATGGGCAGCTGGCATGCAATCCAGCGTTTTACCCAGGCAATCGAACCAATGAAGGACATCATCTCCTACGAGTACATCCCGGCCGAGACCAAGTTCACTTTTGCAAACGGAGAGACCGCCAGGGTAAATTGGACCCTGCATCTTCGATATCACACAACTCCTCCATGCAGTACGAACATCGACATCCTTGAACAAGGAACTGTACCGATCCTTCTCAGCATCAGCCAGATGCGGAACCTCTACATGACCATCGAGCACACACCTCAATGTGACAAGATCACATGCAAGGCCTTTGGCATGAACCGTCAAGCAGTTCCAGTATCCGGTGCAGGACATGCACTCGTCGATCTCGCTGGAGTTGCAACAGTGAAGGCGCATGGAGAAATTGCTCACAAGGGCCTCACAAACTATGTCTATGACGATGATAACAGCATCAAACTTCCCTCCGGAAATCTCACCAGGAGCGAAACTGTTTGTGCAGCAAAATCATCCGAGACAAAGGAGGACCTAGCAACTCCTAAGATCATTGGGTCTCAAAAGCAGGACCATTGGATCCTTGACAAGAAGAACAAGCAGCTCATCCGTGTGCACATCACGCCCCGAAAGGCGCTGTTCACACCAAATGCAGCCAAGGAATGTCCAATTTCCAATCAATCCTGATCACATCAGCCGAGAACGTGCCACGGAAATCATTGTTTGCATCCGCAGGTGGAGATCCAGATATCTTGGAAGACAATTGGAGACTTACATCCCAGGCAAATAAACCGATGATTAACCTGTGGATAGGTAAGACCATTTTCACCTTCTCGGACAATTCGCTGAAGGACGTAGAAGCAGGTTCAGGATCGGCAGCAGACAGGATCATCGACAAGAGGGGCCAGTCGACTATTGAGCCAGATCCTTTCGCACCATCCTCAGAAGAACCAACATCGCTTCCGCTTGCCCTAGGCAGAATCCACAAGCGATTGTCGAATCCAGAAGAGTTGAAGAAACTCCACCTGCAGCATCATCACATGACCACAGATCAATTTCGATTTAGAACCCGAGCACTTCATTTGCCGAAATCAACATTCGATCTATTTGACAAGATTTGAAGTGAGTGTGAAGTTACGTTTGCCAAGCGGCGAAACACGCACCATCACGAAGCAAGACAAGGGGACTTCGAGCGGACACCTTTGGTGACATGACATTCATTGATCACTGTCAAGTTCCTCTTGGAACTGGAGAACACATCATTGTTTTTGTCATCCTGGATGGAGCAACAACATTGCTCACTGCAGAGGCAGTGACAACTACGCAAGAAGTCGAGAACATCACTGTCCTCAGGAACTATTTCGACCAGTACCACTTGCAGCCCAGATCAGTTGTCGCAGATCAAGCCTTCATGACAGATACATGGGAACATTTCTATCAGTCCCTTGACATCACTCCGATATCTTTGGGACCAAATACACCATGGCCAATTCGAGCTGAAGCAGCAGTTCGACTCCTGAAGGCACAACTCAAGATCATGCTGAGTTCCATCAAAGCAGGCACTGCACCTGCAACACTGAAGAAAGTGACTTATAGGCAACTGGTGAAGGCCGCTGCAACTATCAGGAATCAGACCGTCACCTACGGGGCAGTAACACCATTGGAGCTCGCATTCGGAAGACGACCAGCAGATCTCATCCAACTCGATGTCGCAACTCCAACTCAGTTGACGATTGACAGGAATGAGGAAGAGATGACAGCCATCCAGATAAAGCAGCTGTCAAAGCAAGCTTTCCAAGAAGCACGTCAATCCGAGGACATCCGACGAGACCTTGCTCAAAATCTCCGAATGAGTTCAAAGCCTCTTCAGGTGAAGGACAAGGTATTTTACTGGCAGGAAGACAAATCCAAGATTCGTTCCGATGGAAGCAAGGGAGGAATATGGCTAAAAGGAAAAGTCATTTCCATTGAAGGAGCGATGGTAGGACTTGATCTTGGGACTCGACTCATCAAGGTTAACATGACGAAGCTCAGGAAGGATGAGACCATCCCTCCGGGGAAACCCGGAATTGACCTTCTGTTACCTGAAGAGCGAGAATCCTTGCAGAAGGAGCAACCAGGCTCCTCTGTAGATACCAAGAAAAAGGAATCATCCGCACCAGCTCCTAAGCCAAGATCCTCAGTGCCATTACGTATCGCGGGAAAAACAACTCCAAAACCTGCAGTACCTCATCCAGCAGAGAACATGTTCGTCGAGGACCTCACATCCAAGCACATTGGAATTGTGTACGTAAGGGAAAGATCCACGTTCTTGAGATCTTTGCAGGAAGTGCCAGATTCAGTCAACGCTGTGCACTTTCAGGTCTTAAGGTTGGGACTCCCGTGGGCATCCGCACAGGATTCGATGTAATGACATCCAAGGGACGACACATGGTCATGGAGATCATCAGGGAACAAGCACCTGATGTCATCCTTATGGCACCAGTCTGTGGACCATGGTCAAATATGCAGAACATCCAGCAAGACCAGCAAAAGGTGGGGGAAAAGCGGCGACGCTACCTTCCCATGGTTGAATTTGTGGCATCCATTGCGCGTTATCAGTTGAAGCACAGAAGATACTTCATTATCGAAAATCCTCAGACATCCAGGATATGGTATCTGAAATGCATGCAGCAATTGTTTTCAGACCCATCCGTGACCTGGGCAGATTTCCATTTCTGTGCATACGGACTAAAAGATCCTGAATCCGGGCTCAGAAGTCTCAAGCCCACGAGCTTGATGCACTGTTTACCTTCCGAGGTTATGAGACCGATCTTCAGAAGGTGTAAAACATTTCCAGCTCAGTCAAACATGAACACCAACCCCTAGAGGGAAACGCTGGTTACTTCGGAAGCAGAACTAAACTGGCACAGGTGTATCCTTACCAGTTCTGTCAAGATCTTGCGCACATCATCTTACGACACTTGCAGGTGAAACCGCTTGACAACGAGGTGTACCTCTTGGAGGACCTTTTTGAACCATTCACCATCAAGCAGGTTGATATCCTGAGAAAGGAGATGGAAGCCATTGACAAGGAGTTCAACATGACTAGCAGCAGTCTTGCAGTCAGAATCCAAGACCTGCCGTTCAACAAGGACGTTCAACCATTAGTCATTCAAGATCCGCTAGTTCAAAAATTCCAGAAGACGATGAAGCAGTACCCACCTGGGACTGAAATTGATATCTTCAAGCAAGATCCTAATGACTGGCGATGTCAGAACATGTGGAACGGCTGCAAGAAGTTGAGACAACTGTGCATCTCATCCACTCAGTATGATGCATGCGCTGCATACGTCCACACCATTGGCATCAATATGCCTATTACGTCACCTCCGGACGATGCAATCATATCCTTCTGGCAGCCTGATCAGCTGAATAGAATTTGGGTCTTGCCTGCATCAAAATGCAATTGGGAGAAGTATGATCCGAAGACGTGGCATGCTGTGATGTTTTCATCCGTTCATGAGTCGTTCACCGATGCGCCGGCCATCAAGCCGATGCCCATCGAGACGGATCCATTGGATCCCACGGATGCACCTCAGCAACCTGACGCACAGCCACCACCTGATCAACCGGACCATCCCATGCCTGATCCAAGACCTCCAACACCTCCGGACGAGAGCATGTCAGATCCTCCTCCGGATCCTCCACTCAGCCTGATCATCCCATGCCGCCAGCACCACGCAGTGTGTTTCCAGACAGGGGGGTGATGTCTCTTTGCCGCCACAGTCGCAATCATCTCAGCCAATTCTTCCGACTGTCGTGGTACCTTCACCACCTGCGATTGATACAAATCCCGAAGCAGAAGATGAAGATCTTGAACTGCCAACACTTGCGCAAGAAGAAACAACCGGCAGTCCATCAAAGAAGCAGAAGACGGGGAAGAAGAAGAGGAAGCCAGATGACAATGATGAGTCACCTGAGCATTCTCCCAGACATGATCCTGCATCTTCATCCAATTATAATCCGAACAATCCAGCGAATTTGCCGGTTCAATATGAAAGTGAGGAAGAGCTGATTCCTCATGTTCCAACCTCATCCGGCACTGGAAGTTCAGAAAGAACCATGAGATACACTGACCAGGAAGATGGAGATTCAGAAGACTCTCAGAGGACCAGATCCTACGATGATCACCAAGCTGATGTTGTTCTAGATGAAGCGCATTGGTCACTCATGACAGCGGCACTCCGTTCGTACGGACTAGTGCCAACCCGGGCAGACCGTTGTACATACGTGTACTACGGCAAGCAGCCTCCGAAGCCCGCATTGGTGAGTGAAAACAAATCACCCACAACTTTCGATCTAGAAGGAGCAGTTGATTACCTAATGGATCCTGTTTCTGGTAACAATGCTAAGAATCGACAAGTTCATGGAGCCCTGTCTCTTCATGTAGATGATCTTCTTATGACGGGGGATGACGTGTTCGAGAAGGAAATCACGGGACGACTTCGGAAAGATTTTCAGGTTGGTTCCGAGGACAAAAATGATTGCCTCTTCGTAGGACAGCGCATCCAATGGAAGCAAGATGACAAGCATGGTTGGTACATCAGTGTTCATCAGAACGTTGCCATCGACGAATTGCAGGATATCACTTTTGACAAACACCTGAAGGACGACACTCCTCTTACTCCACAGATGCATACTGCATACAGAAGTGTCCTAGGTCAGATCAACTGGTTACAGTCGCGAACGCAATTCCACATTGGTTATCAATTCTCAAGGTGTGCATCCAAGGCATCATCACCAACCATTGAGGACGTTCGCGCCATCAATAAGACAGTCAGAACCATCAAAAGCATCCCGCTTAGCATGAGATTCTGGCCGCTTCGTGGCAAGACACGCATAGTTGGCTATCCAGATGCATCCTATCGCAACAACGAGGATAAGTCATCCCAACGTGCGCATGTTATTTAATAAATTTCTCTTGCAGAACAAAGAGATCTTCGCCAGGGCTCATCGAGCCCGAGAGGCTCATTGGTCGACTATGAGACGCACAAGATCACCGCCACAACCATGTCCACTACTGTTGCAGAGTTGCACGGACTAATGCGTTGTTACGGTTCAGCATTATTTCTTCGCGGTCTTTGGTCGGACATAACGGGCGAAATTGCAGATGTACACATCCGCACTGATGCGAACAATCTTGTCACCACATCATCCACAACACATCAACCGGAACAGAAAGAAACAAAGCATTTGATCCAGATGTTGAGAAAGGAAAGCAACAGTGGACAGATGCACGACCTTGCACATGTACGAAGTGAAGATTGTCTGGCAGATTCGCTGACCAAGCATTCAGCTAAAGCGGACGAGCTCATCAAGGCCGTCCTCACCGGCAATCTCTTGAATGTAGATGCACATCCACCTTTTCGTACCATGTTGCAGAACAAGGCATTCTTGGTTGAGTGGTTAGCACACAACACGAAGCACGGACCCGACATCGTTGCCTTTGCAGGAGTCGGTATAGCAGAATCCATGTTTGCTTATTGGGGAACCTGGGCATGATCCGCATGTCCCCGAATTCTGATGCATGAGTTTCTCAGTTTTGCATATTTTCAATTCCTCAATTCCGTGATGCGCGTGTTTGCACTTGACCCATTTTGAATCTCAAGAAATATGTGTCTGCCTCCGCAGCCACTTTCGGTTGACAACCAATCCGACCTTTGCAATCTTGTATGCTCGATCATCTCGTTGACATGCCCATTCTCAACCTGATGTTTGGACGATCCGGCGATGCGGCACCTGTGCCAAAGCCGATGATCAAGAGACGGGCGTCACCATTGAAGGAATCCCCTGCTCGTGATGAGGAAGATGAGACATCCGATTGCCCCATGGAGCAAGTCGCTGATGAGAATCCATCCGCCTCTCAACAACCCGAGAATGTCAACATGGAGCAGGTTGATTATGATCCAGATTCCGACGACGATGATTCAGATGAAGAAGGGCATCCTCTCGAAGGAAGGCCTCTGTCAAAGGCGATGCCACATCCGAAACTTGTTCCAAAGTCACCGCCACCGACATTGAGGCTTGTCTCCAAGGTCAAGCCAGCACCCAAGAACACTCTGGATGACGAGACGGAATCCGACAATCACCCTGGTGATCGACCTGCACTTCCAAGGCGACCAGTGATGCGGCCTGTTCTCACATCCAACGATCGGTGGTTTGTAACCTATGGATCGGATACGAACATCAGCCTCCAGAAGGAATCCGTGGACCCAGGACCATTCGGAAACTCAAAATTCCTGACTTTTGTGCACGAGTACTACAAGGAATGCTCAACCATCCTCGATGTCAATCCGGACTTCCACTTCGTTCCTGAGCACGAGAGACCGCATGGAGTCAAGGTTTTCTGGTTGAAGGCAAGATTCAACAATTACTGGCATCCGACACTCCAAGGTGAAGGACCTCATGCAGAGAAGCAATACATGGACTTCATCAAGAAGGTCTACAGCATCTGCTGCTACAGCAATGCTCAATCCGAAGTTAACGGCACCGACATCATCCCGATGGTATGCCACAATGGCAACATTGATCTCGATAAGACCGTCCAGAATGTCGAACAGGTTTGCAAATACTTCCGCATGGAAACATCCAAGGCGAAACAGATCACAGATCTCATCCTCTGGCGAATTGAGAGAATGAGCAGATCGTTTTCCGGATGTCTTCGACATGATCCAAGGCATGGAATCCATAAGGAATGCAAACGGCAGGTGGAAATGGGTCCTGATGGATCCGTCGAGCTCTATGACGCATTGACCTGCGTCACACATGCCAGGAACTTCATTGGAAACAAGCCAGGACTTCTCTTGATGGCTATGTTCCCGAGCTATGGAAAATCACGTTTCGAAATTGCATTCGTATTTCCATCCGTGGACGGGACATATAATGAGCGCAATGCACGGGGAGAAATTGTTCCAAGGAATCGATGGATCGACAAGCTCAACACCAGATCCGCACAAAGTGCACTCAGGCCCGATGGCAAGGACTTCTATGTTGATCCAGAGATGGAGTTCTATGTGAGATGCAACAGCGGACACACACGACAAGTCGATATCCAATCCTTTGGACAACCCCTGTTCTCTGAGCAGAAGGAGCCTCATTACGACGAACCGGACTATGATTTGCCAACGGAATCCATTCCGCCAAGTCCGCATCCGTCAAGATCCGAGGCGCCTCATGGAGATGAAAGCACATCTCAGCCCAAGTACAGAATGCGAAGGCCGGCACCACCATCCGTTGAAGAAGAGAGAAAGATCAAGCCGTTCTCGAAGAAGCCCATCACATTTATTGCTTGGTGGAATTCACATACATGAAGAAGGCATCGGCGAATTCGCGGATCTTGGTGTCGTACATCTCGTAATCTTCATGATCGAGATACTTCTTCATGATCCACTTGTTGCTCGCCATGAGGCTGCCATCAGGTTCAAATGCTGCAACAATGTTTCTTGCCTCGATGGTTTTGTCTGTCAACGCTGTTCTCTCTTCGGAAAGGCGGATGCCATAGTCTTGGTCCTTGAGAAATGCAAGGATCAGCAATGCATCTCTTCCTGCTGGCACATGGGTCAATGCGGTTTCTGACTCATCGTCTTCGAGGATGACGTCATCGATGCATGCCATGTGAACGTGCATTCTCCCCGACGGGTTTGACTGGGACTTCCCAGATTTGAGCCCGTGCTCCATGATGCTGTAGAGCTGACTTCCATAGGTTGCATGGAACACAACAAGGAAAAGGATACCTCCTCAGAGACCAAGAAGAGACGGCATTCCACCGATCAGGACTCCACCGAAGGAGAAATGATGGAACCCTCCGGGACCCTCCGGGGAAAGATCCGTCAAGCCCAAGGTCATCGTGGAATATCACAATTCAGAGAACCTAGAAGAGTTCATCCAAGAACTCAAGGGAATCTATCTCGAAATAGATATGAACAAAAAGGACGCAGAGGAAGAGCTCGCGGGGATCAAAGAAGAACTCAAACGCTTCATGAACCAGTTCAACAAAGATCCGAAAGGAGCTCATCCCAAGTTGACAGAGTGCGAGAGAGCCTCATTGGCACATGTCGATCCTGATGTCAATCTCGGTGAAGAAGAATTCTACTTCTCTCATCAAGGAGAATGTCCCACCATTGACGAGTACAAGCAAGCTCAACCAGGATCCGGATATCCGATCAAGCTGCCGCTTGGACTGAAGAAGCTCAGGTCACAAGATGACCCAAAAATCATCCGAGCCTATGCCGATATCCTGGGATCGCTGATGCAGCCGACTGACCGTCCTTCCGTGGACTATCTCAACATGCATGAGTTCACCTCATCCATAGCGATCAACATCCTTATCCTGAACCATGGAAACCTCACAAGGAATCCAAAGTTGGACAACAGGGAGGTGTACAACATGCCGATGAAGGATCGACCGATCGTCAAGATGATGATGCAGAACAGTGCACACATCCTATGCCTGAATGAGGCAGACGCATTCTTCAGTCCGAATGATGAGAAATCCAGGGAGCTCATCAAGACGTTCATCCGATACGGTTACAAGGGCATTGTGATCAAGCAATGGTCATCCAGACCGATCGCCTGCTTTGTCCGCGGCGGACCCTCTAACTTCTGGCAAGACACATTTCCACCAGGAGCTAGAATTGGGGAACCACATTCGGAATGTTCAGATGTTTCTTCGGAACCAAAGGAGATGGCACTGATCCCGAATACGAAATTCCGACCTCGGATTGCTTGGCAACCACAGGAACATCCATGTTTACCGAATCCAAGAAGTACATTGGATCGAGATTGCCAGCACGCACCATTGTCCAAGGACATGGCCGAGACAAGGAGATCGTCGTTCTCCACATCGAGCAGAGTGATGAGTTTCGTGGCATGATCCCGAAATCATCCGACAAGTCATACTACGAGTATGACGACCGCCACATAACGAGGGCAGATCTACCATTCGCAACCATTGGAGTCTTCCACATCCATCCTTCACTTAGCCATGGAGCAGCAAAGGAAGATCTTCAGAATGAAATCATGCCGCTCGTGACCTTGTACCGATGCGATGCGATCATCGGAGACGCCAACAAGTCGGCGAACACCTACAGCAAACTCCAGCATGTCTACAATCCAACCAACAGTCTCGTGAACATCCTCATGAGAGCATATCAGAGACTGTGGAATGCGACGAAGACTTTGCCACTCGTGGACAGAATGGAGTATACAGTGGAGACTTCGTGCACCCTGAAATCCATTGTCCGTCATCACCTGTACATGAAATGCGGATCAGGTTTTGATCGAACATTCCCAGATGTGATGATGACTATCGTATTTGGATGGGGCAAAACGAACATCCAGCAGGACTTCCGGAAGATCGAGATGAACAGTATGGATGATGAACAACTGGAATTCATGCGGAACCATCCAGACAAGGCCATTTTCGATTACCAGGTCTCATCCGCAGAGCGCTACAAGCACGTGAACAACGAAATGTTCATGACCGGCTCGCAGGACTCCGACTCCCACAGTCCTCTCATGGTTTACATCCGCAGCAAATCTGCAACCAGTAAACGCAGCTCTGAGAGATACCAGGAGTACGTCAAGAAGAGACAATCATCCTGGACCACGCAGGAGTACAAGGACTACAACAAGCAGTGGGGATATCAGACGCAGTGGAAGGACTATAGCAGTTCGACCTGGAATGATTGTGGAGACCATGGCAGTCAATCCGACAGCAGCCGCCGATGGTATCGTCGATCCGACTGACCATGAAGATACGTTCAGCACCACGAGCAATCCAGACGATTGATCCTCCTCGTCTACAAGACTATACCATGAGTGAGTGATCAATAGTTTCACAATTGTTCCGCGTGTACATAGCGTTGTACATCACCCTTTGATACAATTGGGTATCCAAAAAGAAGCGTACATAGTGTTTCCCATTTCGAAGGCCAAGACATTTCATCCAGCAGAAAAAGGATGAATCCGGCACTTTTAATCACATGGCTACGGCACACATTAAGGCTACGGTCAAAGGCCATGACAAAGGCCATGAAGCCAATAGTATTTCATATTTTGTGCTGGAGATCAAAAGAAATTTGTGTCTGTTTTGTGCTCTGTTTTTCAGACCATTGATCTCCCGCAACATTTGGCTCAAGGCCCCTTTTTGCATAATCACGACCATCCGAGCGTGAGGACAAAAGAGCCATTGCAGGCCGCTTACAGGATTCTCCATAAGACAATCCACCAGGGACAATCCATCCTCCAATCATCCATTACTGGCATATTGGACTCTCTCCGGAATAGATTCAGGGACCAACAACGACCTCAACTACCACAGGGTTCCAGTTCCCTCCGGGGATAGGCACCTGGGGCAGTGGGCCTCACCCCCCCCCTCCAAAAAAACAAAACGGATTCAGAAGACAAGTTGAACATCTCCCTACTTTGGGGGGTTGACCCCCCTCTCTCTCTGCGTCGAAACCAAAGCACCAGATGGCTTTCTGGGCACATTTTTGATTCCTAGGCCCTCCAGTAGAGAGGTTAGAATAAGGGTACCCTTTTTTCGGTAGTCTATTTTAGTGGAACCCTCCCAACCAAAAAAGAATCGGTTCAGAAGGGCACCAATTGCCGGGGGACCTAGTCACGCTTTGCACGCCGAGACACGCCAGGAAGTCCACGATGTTGTAGCAGGTCTTGCAGAAGGCCGCCCTGGGCAGTTTACGCGAGAGTCCCGCGCATGCGAAGCATGCCGAAAGCCAAGGCCTCCACTAAGAAAAACTCGACCTGCAGATCATGGCAGTTTTGGTCACCTAGGCTTGTGGCATCTCGAAAACGGTGTGTTGAATTTCCGTTGGCGGGAGAACAGAACCGGAGAAAATCTAATTGAAGCGGCGCCTGCTTCCCTTGAGTGTTGGCAAGACCGAAACCAACACCCCTTGGCCCAAGATGAATCGGACGACACAATATGCCTTCGGATAAATCGCACGATCCCATGTTGCCATGGCACTTGACAGCCGGTCCCGAAAACCCAAGGAAAGTCATCTTTCAGGTACCCACAGGTGCTATGGTAGTGGACTGCAGTGCACCCTCTTGGAATCGAACATCGTTTTGCGGGACTCACATCATGGTCCGCATATATTCAGCTGGCAAGGGCACTCAGACTTCTCCACACCTCATTGTTTGAGGAAGATTCGCACAAACTACCAAAGTTCTAGGAAGAGCATCGTTGGCTTTTTCCCAGAGTTTGGGTTGTTTTTTGGAAAGCAAGAGCGAGGTTATCCTAAGAATAGCTCGCAAACTAGACATCAGGAAACAACATGTGAGCCAGTCAAAGTAGTCCCCTGGTGTGTTTGGTTGAAAATTAGCGCTCGTCTCTCCATGATCCTCCCAAATAGACCATAGACTACAGTATACTTGAACCGAACTTCATGTAAAAACAATCCCGATCTTTGACTCGGTGCGGACTAAGACGCTTTCTGTGATGCCAGAAGTGGACCCTCAGAAATGTGCAACCTATCCGATTCCCCCCCCCGTTTCCCCCTTTTAGGGGCCGTCCCAAACGCGGCAGAACATATTTTACGGGTGGGCGCCACTGAGCAACTGGCTTGTCTCAAAACCTGTCCACCCAAAACTCGGTTGCTGTTGACCCCTCTGCAAAAGATGCTTCACTTTTTGTTCCCAAAAACCGACCGACTCGCCTGAGGAACAACAGGCGCACCAAGATCTCCATGGAAAAGACCACCAAGAAGAAGGTTCCACAGACCTTCCAGTCAGCATAGCTGGGTTGGCGATTCGTGGTTTGGGTCAGGGTAAGTGACATCCTTGGAAAATATGCTCCCAAATGGTGATTTGAAGGCTACGGTGCAGGTCTGGACTAATAGAAGGTAGCCATCCCTGTGCGGCTTCCTGTAGGAAAGATAAACAAGTAAGACCCACCACCCCAAACTCCCCCCCCCCTAGAGAAAACTCATGTGACACGCAACCTTTGAGCCTCTTAACATGTCAAACACATGGCCTTTTAAAGGGGATAGCAAAAAGAGCCCTATTTTTGTCAAACCCCCCTAGGTGGTGCTAGCACCCACTCAGGGGGAATATTTCAGATAAGTGATGCTTAAACCTAGGAAGGATTCGTACCCCCCTCATGCAGCCAGCAACAAAAGCGAAGACTGGGAGCACACCTAAACACATCAAACACACAAAGCGAGAAGCACAACAAACAAAGAACAACTAGAAAACAAACGACAACAAAGTACTCCCACACCAAGCAGACGACGCAGGCGCAACCAAAAAAACCACGGACAAAGCTCTCCGACCTGGAAGACCGCGGGCGCGCCGGGCCAGTACTCAGAAGAGGGGATGGTCATGAAGCGGTGGCCCAGCGAGTAACCCACGTCCATGCCCTCGTACTGCACCTGTTAAAAAAAAGCGGATTGCCCTGGCAAATGGTTTGTGGAAATTGGTTTTCTTCGAGATGTGTTGTTGTTGTTGTTGTTGTTGTTGTTGTTGTTGTTGTTGTTGTTGTTGTTGTTGTTGTTGTTGTTGTTGTTGTTGTTGTTGTTGTTGTTGTTGTTGTGTTGTTGTTGTTGTTGTTGTTGTTGTTGTTGTTGTTGTTGTTGTTGTTGTTGTTGTTGTTGTTGTTGTTGTTGTTGTTGTTGTTGTTGTTGTTGTTGTTGTTGTTGTTGTTGTTGTTGTTGTTGTTGTTGTTGTTGTTGTTGTTGTTGTTGTTGTTGTTGTTGTTGTTGTTGTTGTTGTTGTTGTTGTTGTTGTTGTTGTTGTTGTTGAAAAGTGCAAAGGAACATACGCAAAAAAACTACTAAATCCCTGTGTCAAAAAACCCACCTTTACGAGGGGCCCTCCTGTTGTAAAACCCATCTAAACCAGGGACATCTATCGGCAACTTTTTTGCGGTCAGTGTCATGGGTGACCTAAGCTGGAAGAACAGATGGGCTTACCTGGCAACTGGGGCATAAAACCAATCGAAACCAGTGGAATCCAACTATCTTCTTGGGAGAAATCTTGCGGTCAGTGGCTTTTTTCCCAACTGCTTACAGCCCAAACAGGCAACCGGGGAGGGTTCCGAAGGGTTCCGGAGGTTTCAAGGAGGTTTGCCTTTGGCTCAACTGAACATTGATTTTCCCTAGCTTGGAACCAAAACCGAACCCGAAGTGGAAGACCATTCGTCTCAAGGGACCTGTCAGATTCTTTGATTGGACATGGGGAACGCTTTGCTTTCTTCTTTGTGGTGAAGCACCCTTTTCCAAAGTGTTCCCCACACCATGAGCTGGTTTTGATTTCTCCTGACCGGCTTTGTTCTTTGGATTCCCCTTCAAAACCACCCCTTGCCCGTCTGAAAATTTAACTACTCCAGTGCAGATCAACAGATTCGAACGGACGTGTCTTTTTAGGGATACCTTTTTTGTGTTATTTGCAAGGGAGTAGCCTTTGATTTCCCTTTGCAACAACAGCTTTCCGAATGGTGGATTTTTTTTGAATTCATTGGTTTGCCCTGGGGATTCCCAACTTGAATTTGGGTCGCCCTTTGCCCTCGAAAACAACTTCAATCTTGCCCTTTTTCTCCGGGGGGAACTTCTCGGCTCAACCCTCAAGTTCCAAATGGCTGCTTCCCAGCGCGAATTGATCAACTGGGCACAAAGAACCGCACCGCAATCCGAAGAAACCAAACCAAAGGCAACCAAAGGGAACAGGGACCCAGGATCAGGGGAACCAAACCAACTGTGAGAGCAAGCCCTTCGCCTTCGCTTCGCTGTGGGCAAAGAGATGGTAAACCAAAGGGAACCAAGGTGAACAACACCTCCCACACGAAGGTTAACTTTTGGTGGTTAGTTGAGTCACAATCAAAACCTGGTACAAAAATGGTAATCCCAGAACCATGCAAAGAACTAGAAAGGAGGCCGCAACTATTGCCGGCTGGGACTGCCCCTTACTAACCTTCATCTACCCGGGTTTTGATTGTGGCTCAGTTGGGAAACACACGTTTGCCCAAAACAGGTTCACGATCCAAGCCAATACCAGCCACGAATCCAACGGGAGGGCTTTCAACACCCAGCTTCACTACCGCCCTTCGCTGCTCGAACCGCGCCCACCACCAGCTTACCATGACACCCCTGGATTGGTTATAACCGCCACTTCTTCTGCTTTGCCCTTTGTCGCCCACTTGGAGGCTCAACGAACTTAGTAAGTAGATATCCTTGGTTGCTGTTGACCCCCCCTCTGGAAAGAGGTTAACGTTTTGTGGGCCCAATGGACAATTCGCTGTTTACCAAAAGTTAAAGTCCGAAGAATCAACCAAACAGTGAAGATACCCCTGTAAAACTAACCTGGCTTATAACCTACCAAACTGCCGAGCAGGGTGGGCATGACCCAAACCAAGTTGGGAATGCACTTCTGTGATACCAAAGGTCTTCCAAACGACGGATTCTCCGCTTATGTGTGGAGCGGTTTCCTGGCACAGGACCTGGAGCGATAAAAAAAAAAAGGCGAACCTTGTCTGACACGACTTGGTGGTTTCGTGGTGAGACGGAGGGGTGAGATTCATTTACCCTCTGCAAGAACCAGGGCTTCAATTCCCAGTTCTTACCGGGCTCCAAACCACCAAGCAGGCACTAAAACCTGGGTGAAGTATCATATTTCACGCTGAAACTTGCGGCTGGGGGAATATTCCAACCACATAAACCCCACTATTTGGGGTTTGTCTTCGGTGTGACGTCGTGAAACAATTCACCCAGGACCTTGACATGGACTCACTTCCGATCCAGTTCATTGGCGCCGTTTTGGCGCCGGCTCCACCGGTCTTCCCAAAAACGAAACCCGTCCATGACCTCCACATGCGAATACGTCCCCTGGACATGAGAAATATGTCCGGTGATAGATTCCCTCTAAAAGCAAAAGGGAGGAGCGGGGCATAACACATATTCGTTTCAGCAGATGGACTTGTTCTGACTCCGGCAACCATCATTTTCCTCTGCCAACCAAACCAACCCCCCCTCCTTTTCAAAAGAAAACCAACAAAAACAAGAGAACCCCTCCGGCCACCAAATCCCCTCCCCCCCAAAAAAAAGAGAAAAAAAACAAAACAAAACAAAACAAACAAACCAGAGAACATCTGGTTGGACGATACCCCCAGCCGGGTCTTTCATTTCCGAAACCGGACGCGCAACTCGGGGAGGCTACCGTGGGGTCGCCCACCCCCCGTCGCTTGGTCGCCCAGGGCACCTCCGCGGCCATGGTGATGAAGTTGGCGAAGACTAAGAAGGCGATCTGGGCGTCAAAGAGCTCGAGATGCCAAGTTGGGCGTTTTTTTTTGTTGGTGTATTTTTGTGGTGTTTGTGTGTTTTCTTCCGCGTGTTATTATTTTTACTCGTTTTTGTTTAATATATTATTATCAAACTAATAATTAATATTATTACTTAGTATTATTATGATTATCATTATTATCATTATTATTATTATTAATACCATTCTTAATTGTTGTTATTAATAATAATAATTACTATTTGTTTTTATTCATTATTATTATCATTATTATCAGTATTATGTACTATTATCATTCATAGTATGTTGTTTTGGTTTAAAGGACATACACATGACTCTGTTATATGAAAAGTGTTTGCTCTTTGGTGGTTGAACCGAGCTTGATATATTCCTGCTTATTGAGCTTTTTGGCGGTTGAACCAGCCAAACAATCATTCCCTTTAGCATGCGATCCCTTCGATTGCTTTTTGTTTGTTGGATGACAAAGCGACGGTCGGTTGTTTTTCTTGTGGTTGCTTCAACAAAGTAGTGAAATATCCAACAGATCCAACCCGTGTCTGTCAGATCTTGCCTTAGGTCTGGGACTTGTCCTGCACTTCTTACAATGGCTTTGGTGGGTTCCAAAGCCGGCTAAACCACGCAATTCCTCCCATCTAGGGTTGCATGTCAGTGGTTGAACATAAATTCCGAATTTCGATGTGCCCCAGAGTGTCCGGGACGCAAGTTAAATTCACATGGGGTTAAATATTTCAAGTACTTTCCAAGCCTTTCTGGTCGCCCAAAAACCTTGGTGGTTTGCAGCCCCCTGAACATGAACATAATCCAAACAGCAGCTAAAACTTTACTAACACCATGGCAACAGCAGTTTTTAACTTCCACTGGGTTCGCCCCCACTAAACCAACCAACAACACCTGAAAACCTGCTAGGTCCTCCAGATTTGAGAGGTTAGAATAAGTCGGTACTTTCTTCTTCTGCAGTCTTTTTTTTAAGGGAACCCTCCCCACCAAAAAAGGGGAGACCAGGGCACTGGGGCAACGGCACCGAAGACTTCCACGGGACCCATCGCTCGCGCGCAGACATTACCGCCGAGCCGCGAAGATGTCGAAGCGCTCGCTGCGCACCCAGAACTCGAAGCCTGGGGCGGATGGAGGCGTTGGTCTCCCTCGAACTCGGTTGGCGTTTTCCCTCAGATGGGTTGCGCTGAAAAATGGGCACACCCAAACATGTGGTCTACCCTGAATAATATGTCTTGAGATTGTTGACGCAAACTCGGTTGACGTTGGGTTAGGGGAGCAACAATGTAATTTTTAGCAGCCAAGTGGAGATTTCAACCACTAAACCAGAATAAGCAAAAATGCAAAATGTGGCCCAACAACAACCGAGTCAAACTTGGGGCGTTGTCCAGCTAAATTTGTTTGTCTTGCCACGGGAATTTCTCGAAAAAGGGGGGGGGGAACCTCCCAACATGGCGATGCTCTTCAGGGGATTTCAGGGGGGGGCCTGTTCGGGTTCCCAACTGGGGTTTTCCAACACTGCCGGTTTGTCTTAAAAGGGCTTGTCTTAAAAGGACTTGTCCTAAAAGGGTTTGTCTTTTGGGAATCGGACCCCGCAAAAAACAGGCGAACGTGTCTCCTCTGGGTTCCCGAACAAAACAGCAAAAGCAAGCTACCCCAAGAAAAGACAGACGCAGGTGATTGCCTGACCAAGCGAAAGGCCCTTGTGGAGAAGGATGCAGGGCACATATGAATTACAACCTGGGCCGGACCATATTTTCCAGACACTCACCTTTCCCTGACCTGGTTCTAGTGACAATTCATATTAAACATGGCCTTAAATTTAATGGGGGACGCACTCAAATGTGGGGGATACAACTGATCTGCGTGATGACCACCCAAGGTTCCTTACAAAGAAGACAACGTGCCACACAGGGCCCAACTCTGGCGACCCCAGTTTTGTGATGATTTCCCTTTTCCCTTCATTCACGGTGGGCTTTCCACAACATCCAACGCACAACAAACGACAAAACTTGGGGGCTAAATAGGGGTGAACCATTGGTTTCTTTCAAACAAAAGGCTTCTTCCGTACCGAATCCGATGTGCTTTTCCAAATGGCCAGCTCACCGCCCAGCCAAGGCAGCCAGCCAGCCAGCAAAGCACGCAAGCGAAGCGAAGCGAAGCAAAGCGAAGCGCCGAGCACCCTAAACCAACCCCAAGCACACCCAGAGTCGGCCCTAAATGAACCCTACCCACTCTAAACCGACCCACCCTTAGCCAACCCTACACCCACCCTAAGCCCATCCTGAACCAACCTTACACCCCTTAACAAACCCTAAAGCAAAGCTAAACTACCCTGACCCTACGCCAACCCTAAACCCACACCAAACCCACCCTAAAACAACCCAAACCGTCCCTGAACCACCCTAAATCCACCCTGAACCAACCTAAACCCAGCCAAACTTCCAAACCAACCCTAAACCACCCAAGCTCTAAACGGATCCTAAACCCACCCTGAACACACGTAAGCAAGCCTAGACCATCCTGAACCAACCCCACATCCACCCGACAACCCACTCAAGCGCAAACCCACCCTAAAACCAGTTCTAACAAGCCGTAAACCGCCTAGTTACTGACGGAGTGAGGTCTGACACAGAGAGTCTCCCCTGACAGGCAAATGGACAACAACATAAACTGGGGGCTACATAGGTCCGGAAAGCCCATCATATTTTGGTTTCTTTGTTGGGGAAACTAGGCGTTACGGACTGGTCAGCGGCTAGAAAAAGGCACTAACTATGGTGGGCCGGTGGGTTTAAGCGTCAACTATGAGCGACCTCAAGTTGTTCTCTGGGACAGAGATGTCTGCAGAGTCCACAGTCAGCGCTTTGTCCTGCAAGTCCATGGCCACAATCTGCGCATCTGAGCCCAGCTCCAGCTCCACGCCTTGTGGAGCTCGTTCTCGCCTTTGTTCTCCACCTTCACTTTCCACGTCTGTCGCAGTCCTTCGCTCTGTGGCCAAGCTTCCCGCACGCAACTCCAGCATGATTCGTCACAGAAGCGCATGTAGATGATCCTCTTGCAGAAGTTTCCACGTCGGTTGAGAGGAGTCTCCAAACAGGAACACCAGCTTTCCCAAGAAACAAACCCGCACAAGAAACACTTAAAAAAGCACAACCAAAAAACACATGGTGGGCTCCCCCGATCAAGCAAACCACACGTAATTCAAACAACCCCCTTGGCTTAAGGGGGGCATGCACCTCCGACTGTCCCGCCCCCCCCCCCCAAAAAAAAAAAGAAAAAAAAGTGGTTTTCTGTTGAAAAGGGCCCGGAAAAAGACGCACCTTTTTGATTGACAGGTGTCTTTAGGCAGTCTGTGGACACCACGAGGTTCACGTGTTGCCTTTGACATCTATTCCCGAATCGGGGTGCTCCCAATTGGCTTTTGAACAACTCACTTCCTGAGTTTGCCCAAAACCAAGCCTCAACATCTTATCCAACACTGAACTGATCTTCCCCAAACCGCATAGGCAGTTTCCAACTCATTGGTGGTTGGATTGGTGATTTGGCGGTTTTCACATTTCTCAAGAAACAGGCACCCTAAGGGTTCCTCAATCAGTCCAACTCGAGTGAGAAACCACACTCGAAAAGAACATCTTATCGCTGCGGGGCCATCCGTTGACATGGGTCTGTCAGGGTTTTGTTGGGCTTGCAACGAAATCGAAGATTTGTCCGGGTGTTCCGAGAGCAACCCCCAAGTTAAAAATGCCAAATTCGATTCCGCCCTGTGCACTTAGTTTCCATTTTTAGCCCCCCTCCCCCCAAAGCCCACTGCCCACGAGCCATTCCCACTTGAACACCGAGAACGGAGAACACGGCGACTGACCGACCGATCACCGAGATCCTGGCAGGCCCAAAAGGTTTTGGGCTTCTGCTGCTGCTGCTTCGGGGGGCTCAGCATGGACAAGCGCTGGAACTCGAGAAGGGCGACATGTCGGCGAGTTCGGTCGAGCTCGAAGCTCTGCCAAATTGTTTGACCCCTTTTCAGTGGTAGGTGAAGGGGAAACCACCCACCAGTTTCTGACATTGATTTCCCCCAGTCAACACAAGGACTCCAATGGATGGTGTGAGAGGATTTGCTAAGTTCACCCTGGTTCTAAGCCAGTTCCAGGGCAAAGCTTTCGGAGCATTTGCCATTGACTTGACCCGTCTGGAAGTAGATACCAGGATGCGGAAGCTTTGTGGATAGCCCTAAGATCTCTGTGGTTTGGGACAGCTTTCAGGGAGGTTCAAAAGGGTTCAAAAGGGTTCCGGGCTGTTGGGAGATACCCGGGCTTTAAAATCGTTGTAAGGGAAGATGAACTAAGAAAAGGCTGCAATTGAAAAGAGAAGCCTTTGGTCTGGAAATGTTCGGATCATCGACTTGCTCCCAAAGAGGCCATGGGAGAAGCGGGTCTAGGATTGAATTGGGAAATTTAGGGGGAACTCAATGTCCTCCAACTGGACAGTAGACCTGGCATATTCTCAGTTGCTCCTATGTGTCGATTGACATCACATGACATTGTTTGGGGACAATCTCAAAAAGGAAACCAACAGATTAGCCCCCTTCACGCCTTCAACATTTGTGTTTCTTTCACAGCAACAACAAAGTCATCAACATAGTCAACAAACAATCGTTGAGCAAGTTATCAGCAAACAACACCATGCACATGCACACTTCTTACAATCATGGACCTGTTTTAGAACCACCTCACAAGAAGCGTATGAGGTCCGGGTACCCTGAGAACGGCCAGACAACACGCAACACATATTCAACACACACACACACCAACAATTGTCAACTAGCTCCAACAACTAGTGTCAACAACCAATCTCACCCAAGCACCAACCAACGATCATCTATCTCAACATCAACGCATAACACCACCCCATCAAGACACATCAAACATGAAACTCATCATGCACACACACAAACGCACACACACACACACACACACACACACACACACACACACACACACACACACACACACACACACACACACACACACACACACACACACACACACACACACACACACCACACACACACACACACACACACACACACACACACACACACACACACACACACACACACACACACACACACACACACACACACACACACACACACACACACACACACACACACACACACACACACACACACACACACACACACACACACACACACACACACACACACACACACACACACACACACACACACACACACACACACACACACACACACACACACACACACACACACACACACACACACACACACACACACACACACACACACACACACACACACACACACACACACACACACACACACACACACCACAACACACACACACACCACACACACACACACACACACACACACACACACACACACACACACACACACACACACACACACACACACACACACACACACACACACACACACACACACACACACACACACACACACACACACCACACACACACACACACACACACACACACACACACACACACACACACACACACACACACACACACACACACACACACACACACACACACACACACACACACACACACACACACACACACACACACACACACACACACACACACACACACACACACACACACACACACACACACACACACACACACACACACACACACACACACACACACACACACACACACACACACACACACACACACACACACACACACACACACACACACACACACACACACACACACACACACACACACACACACACACACACACACACACACACACACACACACACACACACAACACACACACACACACACACACACACACACACAACACACAACACAAACACAAACACAAACACAAACACAAACACAAACACAAACACAAACACAAACACAAACACAAACACAAACACAAACACAAACACAAACACAAACACAAACACAAACACAAACACAAACACAAACACAAACACAAACACAAACACAAACACAAACACAAACACAAACACAAACACAAACACAAACACAAACACAAACACAAACACAAACACAAACACAAACACAAACACAAACACAAACACAGACGCGTCCGCCAACATCAACGGCCAACACACGCACACATCAAACATCAACATCAACATCAAACTCAGCATCACCACCAGTCACCACCCCCACCCGCACCCCCACCACCGTCAACAAGCATCACATGTCATCAAACGCAATCGGAAAGCATCAAGCATCATCAACCATCATCAACCATCACCAACCATCATCAACCATCATCAACCATCATCAACCATCATCACACAACATCAAACATCGTCAAACATCAACAGAAATCAACAGACATCAACAGACATCAACAGACACACACACACACACACACACACACACACACACACGCACACGCACACGCACACGCACACGCACACGCACACGCACACGCACACGCACACGCACACGCACACGCACACGCACACGCACACGCACACGCACACGCACGCACGAACGACACTGCAACGAGCATCGACATATTGTGGTCTGCCTCAGAACCAAAAGCCCATTCAGGCTGAAAATGAACAAATCGGGGTCCCTAAGTTTAAGACACACAGACAACAAGCGTCAACGCACAGATCGAATATTACAAAGATCAACAGACATCAACATGGTTCTCTGTACTCAGCTTCCCACTATTTGATTTTTGGATTGGTGATTTGGTGGTTAAGGGCAGCTTCCGTTTGCCCTCTGCAGTCCAAAGCCCCAAACCACCAATTGAGGGGAACCTGATCAACCTCTTTGCTTTTGTTTGGGTGGAAAACCAACTTGCCAACCTGAAAGGGACCCAAGCAAGAAACCGTCATAGGTCGCAGTGCAAATCTTGTGGTCCCCTGCCCAAAACGCTTAACTGTTTGCCTGCTGGATGAGCAAAAGACAATCAACTAAAGGTTAAAGGTCAATTCTAGAACAATCCGGCCAGAGGTTGAACATTTCAGGTTAAGGCTTGTGTTTGCACAAGTTAAAGCTTAACAATCCGGCCAAACCGCCGAGGAAGACTTTGGCCCAGATCTCTTTCGCGCGATTGCACGGCGTGCCTCCCGGGAAGTGTCTGCAGACACCTCCAGCACATCCCCCCTAGGTACGCGAGGCCGCACTGGCGCCTGCATGGATCTTCTTGCAATACTGTGGATGGACGAAATCCATTTCAGACCACCTAAGAAACCCAGGAATAATGATTTTCCCTGTGACATACCAAGAAACAATGGTTTCCCATGGTGCCCAAGTGGTGCAGGAATTCGTCCATCCCCAGTAAGTAGAAATCAGTCAAAGTGGCTTGGATCTGTTCGGTGTTCCGGGGGTGGTTTCCCATCTCTACGCGAAGGAAAATCAAATTCACCCAAGCTCGAAACACTGATCCGCGTGACTACGGTCTTTTTTGGGGCATGCAATCTAAATCTTGATTGGAAAGGTGCCCAAGGTGGTGGAAACTCGGAAACTCACCCATCTGCGACACCACACGGTCGTTGCCAGGACATCCCAGGACAATTTGATCACTTGAAAGGGGATTCCCTTGGTATCTCAAACGGGGCAAATGGGTCCCTGTGGTGGTCTAATCTGGGTCAAAAAATGGGTACGCTTAAAATTTGGGCACACGGAAAATTACATGTTCGGATATATAGGTGTTTTGCGCTTTCTTTTTTAGACAGGACCCCCCCCCCCAAATGGTGGTTATCCTTTTGGTTCCCTTTAGACCCACCAACAAAGGGGCGCCCTCAAAGAAACCCATGTTCGGGCTGCCATGATAGAATCTAGGTCCTCCAGTAGAGAGGTTATAATATTAAGGGCGCCCGATCTTTTTTTTGTGGCCTATTTTAGTAGGGGAACCCTCCCCCAAAAAAGGGGAGAGATGGCCCTGGCCAAATGCAAAGAAGGTGGGCTATAGCTCGTTTCCCATGGCTTGGCCCTCCCGTGGATTTCCATTGCGGAAGAAAGGGCACTTGCTTTTTTGGGACAGGAAAGGATGTACCTTTCTCGACGCTTTCTTTGGGAGTACTTGAGTTGACCAAACAAATCCGCTCCGAAAAGAAGTTGAAACAAGGGCACCACTGAGGTCTGGGGAAATGTGGACGGATACATCGACCTGTGCTTTGAACTGGTTTGAAAGGACGGGGGTTGATCTGGGCCGGATTGATGGACTCTGCAGAGGGTTGTGGGAATTCAGACATCCTCCTAGATTTAAACACAGGGACAAAGCGGGAACCTTGGTTTAAGTCTACCCAAACATGGAACCATGTGGACACCCTTCCCAATGACTCATTCTTTCACAAGCAGGGCCTTCCCTTCACAGAAGTGGGAAAGCACCCGCCTGCTTCCAACCCTGCTGAGGGTTTGGGTTGTAGGCGGTTGGGTGACTTGCTTGCCAAATGAAGAGAATGAAGCGAACCAATCGCTTTGAGACTCTTTACAGGATCCAATATATGGCAGTTTCCTCCCATAAAAAGTCCAGACATGATGCATGTAGCTTTCTGAAAGTGAACGCATCACTTCTCAGACATGAGACAACAACGACACAGGTCAGATTGGACTTCGCAGGAGCCTTGAGACGCCGGGTGCCACCTCCTGGGAGTTTCCAGGGCTTGCCTTTTAACCAACCCCAACGAGGACACGACCCCCCCCCCCCGGAACTCACCATCTCCCTGAGCAGCCCTAAGATATTCTTCTCTTCAAGAAAGGGGCCATGTTCAGTGCTGGAATCCCTGAGGGTACAAGGGGGGCGGGTAGTTGAGAGCCTAGGCTTCCTTAAGCCCTAAGTTTCCTGGCACCCCCCCCCTTGGACCGCCCCGTGACTCCAGAATCCATGGGTTCTGGAGACATGGAGGTTTACCTCTGCGATCTCTGGGCTAGGCACTGTTCACCCGGCAGGGTCGTCCGTTTGGAAAAGCAAACGGGGTCCAAAGCAAACGTCTCTATTCTAGAAAACAAGGACAGCGCAAGACGCCTACAGCGAGAGGGAGAGAGCCGCGGAATGGTAAATGAGTGAGTGTGTGTGTGTGTGTGTCAAATTGGCCCGTCCTCATCTTGTTTTTTCATAGTGGGTTAAATGGGCACCCCCAACTAAACACTAAACACCTAAAATCAGTAAAACTCCATGGTTTTTTGAACGAACCGCCCAACCTTTTGCTTTGACAACCAACCCCTCCCACGAAAACGGGCACGGCCTGCAAGCTCAAGGTGGTCCTGAAGCACTGAACCGGAACCCACTGGCAGCGATTTTCACTTCACTCTTCTTTTTTTTTTTAAAGAAAAGCCTCAGCTGATATTCCCCCCATCTCTGTCCCGCAGGTTGGGCATTGGTTGGGGCTTAGGTATGCAACCATAGGCGGCCTTTTGGAAAAATCGATGGGTTCCCCTGGTAAATGGAAGAACCCCCACCGAAACCAGCGGAACCCATCCATGTTTCATCCATCTAACCTAAAAAGGACACCGACTGGTTGCAAATCTTCCCTTCGCTTCCATCCAGCCGAGACCCGTTCCGGCCTCGTGGTCTGGCGGAAGTTCCAGCGGCAGGGGGTTTTCCAGCTTGGGGCCCAGCGCGGGCCGCTCCGGCGCGGACTTCAGCTGGCCTTGCCTCAGGAGCTATAGCGAAGCCGGACGTCGCTTCGCTGGAGCTCCGAAGGTGAAAGGAAGGGCACCCAAGGGGGGGGGGACACATGGCCATGGATTTGAGCGTCAAAATCCCGGTTACCCCAGGGGTCCGGTGGGCTGCTCCCGGCTACAGGAGGAGCTGCAAACGAAGAGTTGCAACGGGGCACAAAGGAGCCACGGGTCAGTCTTACTGTGAAAGCCATCCCTGAGAAAGGAAAACTTCAGGGTTGATCTCGTTTGAGGACATGAACCCTTTCTTGGCGAGCCACGGCTGATTTGTTTGTGAGGTACTTTCCCAGGGATCTGCCAGGAATCCGAATCTTGCCCAAAACACTAGACTCCTGGCTTTTGAGAAAAAAAGACGAAGAATAAAAAACATGCTGTGTTGAAAGGAATGATCTCGAAAGTTTTCGAGTGTCCCACCATGGCACCTATGAGACGGTCAGGATATGCTTCTACCCATAGACACAGGAATAACTATCCCTTCCCCAACAAAAAACAACTTGCTGGGGGAATCACCAAGGGTTTCGGCAATGAACCTAGGGATTCCCTTAAAGGAAACCAAAGGGGATGCCTATGGAACCACCCATGAATCTCCGTTTTTCCAAATCCCCGTCCAGTCCCAAACCTGTATTTTTGTCTGTCTTTCTTGGAGTTGGCATCTCTTTTTTGGTGGTTCTTGAAGGGACACCAAAGGACGACCACCATTCTGGGATTTTGGTCCCCCAAAAACGACTGGGGGACCTAGGAGTATCTCCATCCCAGCTGAAAGCCTTGGGGGTCACCCAAATTCAACGCGCTCCGGGCTCGGAGCTGAACGAGGTCGAAGCTAGGGCCCGCAGGTTTTAGGGCCTTTCTATTTACCAAACCAAAACATGGGTAGCCTCCCAGCAATTCACCACCGGAACCCGTTCGACGTCCGGGTCCTGGTTTGGACCATGTTCCTCTTACAGGGACAACGTTCGGGGCCTGGGACCGGGTTGTGAACGTCGAACGGTTCCACGTGTTGATTGGAGGGTGCCACGTTTGTTGAGGCACCGGCGTTTTGATGAAGGCTTTGCTGAAACTCCAGGACCTCCACCCCAATTCGAACCATGGGGCCTCCGAACAAATCGCATCGCCGCGGCGAGTGTGTTTTTTGGCTAGGGGCACCGGTGATCGATGCTCCGTGTTCTTGGCCCATCCAAACCTCTTCCATATCTAAGCCGATTCATACTTTTAAGCCATTAACTGGTCGATATATTCCGATTCCCGGGCGAGGCACAGTTCGGCCACCTCCCGGAAATGCACCTCCTCCAGTTTCCGGAGAAGGTCGTAGAAGCTCTCTCCATCTAACTCGGCGCTCGCCATCGGATTTTCTAGTACTCCTATTGGGATTTGGGCCCTTGTGTGACACTCGAAGGATTCAAGTTTGCCTTACATACGCACATTACAAGCCGCAAGTTGGAAATGCTGCTCTGGCTTCAGGATGCTCCCAAAGAAGTAGAATGAACCATCCTAGTAGAACTTTTATGACCACTGCCTTTCGCTTTCACCTCGCGCTTTTCGGGATGGCCGCACAAATGCCACGGCTGACCATTTGGCCACCGATCCGGAGCCGAAACGGTGCGATGATCCAAATGCCGTGATGACCCTCATGGTTTCGTAGGTGGTGCGACATGGATTTCGCAGCCATCCACAGTAGGAATCGAATCAGAACCCAGGGTTAAGTAGGTGAGCAGCTGCTTAATTACAGGCCTGGCCAGGGCAAGGCGATGCACTTGGCTGGAGGTTTTGGGCGTGTCTCAAGGATAGAGAACCTAATTCTAGAGCTAATACATGCGCCAAAACCCGACTTCGCAGGAGGGTTGTGTTTCTTAGATACGGAACCAACCCAGGCTCTGCCTGATGTGATTCATGGCTGTTCTTCGAGGGGTTGATTCCTTGTCCATTCTTCTCAACCATCCTTCTTTTCAAAGACCGATCGCTCTTTTCCCTTGTCCGGAGGCTTAGAAAGATCGAGAAGGATCCCTGGGCTCAGAATGGAAATGGAAGGTGTTTCTAGAGCTTCGGGCAGCTAGAGGAAACCCGAAAGGAATCATTGACTGGCCACTTGGAGCCTCCAATTTTGAGAAACACGCATCTTCTGCAGGGTGCTCACAAGCTCACAGAGGACCTACTGAGATAGCATGCTCTGCTCCACCAGGGTCCGAGAAAGACACATCACCTTGTGTGTTGCTTCCATTTGCTTAAGCCCCCTGGGAAAAAAAAACAAATATAAATCATATTTCCAGTAGTGAAATCGACTCCCTTTAAACCAGCAAGAGTTGAACCATGCTCTTTAGCAATTGGATGTAGCAGGGTAGACAAGCCACCAGAGGTGCAGGATATTGGGGGCTCCAAAAATTTCTCACTTTGACCCCAGACCCCATGAGCGGAAAAAAGGCGAAGCCGATGTGTTCCACTTCGTCAGTGGCCAGGGACAAAAACTACCGGTGAGCCAAAAGGATCCGAAGGGCGCTGGGTCAAGCAGCACTGCTCAGAGTCGCGTCAGACATCGACAGCTTAACATTTGGCCCAAAGCACTTTATGTGGACCACTAATTTCCTGAGTGGATTGGCCCAACAAAAGTGCAAACTTTAAGTTTGCCAACTAACATGGTCGTCCAATACAGCTTGAGGTCCATGAACTCGGGAAGTGAACTGATGGGAAAATTCGGACGAGCCTCCGCCCTACTTTCAATCGACTATGCCCAAGCGTCGCCACTGCAAGGAACACCAAGCAGCACCCAGGCCCCAACCTCTGATTTTGTGAGACTACTTGGGACTTTGGACATGGGAAAACAGCAGCTCTTGGCGGGTGGAAGGAAAATACCGAAGAGGAACAGGTTCTAGATCCTCCGGTGGAGAGGTTCGAATAAGGGTACCCGATTTTTTCTGTAGTCGATTTTAGTAGGGAAACCCTCTCAACCAAAAAAGTCGGTGAGAAAGGGCACCAATTGCTGGGGGACCTAGGGTTCCTCCAGGCTCGCAGATGATCCCTTTCGCCTTTTCGAGCAAAGTGGAGCCACGAGTTCAGCGACCTGCAGGTTTTTAGCCCTGGGCTCTCTGCCACGGGGCTCTCTGCCACCGTTTCAATTGCGGAGGTTCCGCTAAACTAAAAATCGGATCTTTGTGGATGGTTGACGTTGGGTTTGGGGAGCAAACATTCTCAAACTCTAGCAGTTAAGTGGATTTGGATTTCAAATCCACTAAACCACAATCAGCAAACATGTTTCAAACGTTTCCCAACGACAACATCATGTCTGAGGGTTTACCAAAAGGTGCCCTTCTTGCGCAGAATGTGTTGCACCTGAGGATCTCACACCATTCTGTTCTTCTCAAAAGAGAACCAGCGGGCTCAAGCTCGAGCCTTCCGAAAAGCCTTCCCCAAAACCCACCGACACCTGAAGTAAGACATGCACCCCCCCCAGCTGTTTCTGAGGCGTCCTTCCGTTCCAAAAGAAACCCCGAAATCCAAAATGGATGGCTCTTGGCTTGCCTACGCCCCCCAAAAGGGCTGCGAAGGAGTCAAACTCCGAATTAAATGCTCCGCTCAGGCTCAGCCGAGGCAGCCTGAGCAAAGCCAAAGAAGTGACCAGTTCGCTCGAAAACGGAAACCCATTTTGAGGGCCAGGACCAATTTTTGGGAAGCCACAGAACAAAAACACGACTTGCTGGTTCGATAGGCGGCGAATGAGAAATGGAACGACCAACGAAAAACCATCTAAAATCCCCAAAACCGGTTCATTCAACCAACACCTCAAAACTCGGAAAGAATCCTTCCCTACCCGTGGCACCAGGGGGAAAAAGCACGGCATTTTCCAGGCTTCACGAAACGCAGAGAATCTCAGAGTTTCTTTTTCCTGTGTGCCTTGGACACCGCCCATTTGTCAGGCTGCCCCGGACTCGCGGATTGATCAGAACCCTCCCCCCCCCTCGTTGAGGGTGTGCCCCCCCTTAAGCCTGTCAGGTGCACTTCGAAGTTCAGTTTCAGATGTTTCACCTGCAAATACCAATCAACAATGGTTTGCCATGGCTTCAAAGTGGTGCGAAAAGGATTTCGTTCATCCAGTATCACATGTTCTCTGAAGAGACGGCTTGGATGGCAGGCTTGGGAATTGGAACCCTGAATGAAGCCCCTTCACACCTTCACAACTCCAAACCTCTCCCCCCAACCGCTCCAAACCGCCGATCCACGAATCAAGTAAGAGACAGCATAACCGGGTTGCAACTTTTGGCACAAGAACAGGCACCCAGGCTTCAAGGGCGATTCAGTGATCGCGCGAAAAGGTCGCGACGCGTGTGACTTTGCCATGGGTCTAGTATCAGCAGGGTTCAAGAACAATAAGTGAGTAGCCACTAAAGTTGTGTTCCCAAATTATAAAGTCCAGCTCAGGGAGTGATCTTCATGCAAGCTAACTCACTTTCCGAGTGGTAGGTTGAAAGGAATCACTCCAGCTGATGACTTTTTCCAAGGCATTGAATATGGCAGTGTCTCAAAATTAGGGGATCGCAAGATGGGTAGTTTCCTGCTGGTGTCCCAACACGACCCCAAATTTTGACCATGGGTACCCTCAAAAACCCCCACACACACACACATGGATGAGCAATGAGACATACGGTGGGTTACCAACAGGGCCATTGTGGCATCGAAGGATTGGAAGATTGAACGATCAGTCAGGCGAGTTCACCTGGTAGATGCCGCCTTTTTGCCTCCTTCAAGTCACCTCCAGCAAGCGCCGCGCGGCTTCCTCATGACCGTTTCGAGCTGCAGCGATCAAGGGCGTGCAGCTGTGCCGGTCGGCCTTGTCCTTGTCAGCGCGGGCTTCCAGCAATCGTTGCACCGCAGAGGTGTGCCCGTGCCAAGCAGCGACGTTCATTGGGGTTCGACCCTCTTTGTCCGTCAAATCCAAGTGAGCGCCAGCTTCCAGCAAGCGGCCTAGGGCTTGCTCCTGCCCCGAAAACGCAGCAGCGTGCAGGGGAGTGAAACCCTGATGATCCGCCTTGTCCTTGTCAGCTCCCGCTTCTAGCAAGCAACTCAACTCTTCTTGGTGCCCGCTCCTGGCAGCGATGTTCAAAGGCGTTCGCCCGTCTTTGTCAGTCTTATCCTTGTCAGCGCCAGCTGATAGCAAGCAGCGCAACAATCGTTGGTGGCCGTTCAATGCAGTTGCATGCAAGGGGGTAGCGCCTTCATCATCGGCCTTGTCCTTGTCGGCTCCAGCCTCTAGCAAGCGACTCAAGAAATCCTGATGCCCGTTCATGGCAACGAAATGCAAAGCTGTCAGGCCGCCCTTGCTGGCCTTATCCTTGTCAGCACCGGCTTCCAGCATGTAACGAAACACCTTCCGGAGGCCAGAAGATGCAGCAACGTGCAAGGCTGTGAAGCCAGATTTATTGGCTTTGTTCATATCAGCGCCGGCCTCCAGCAAGCAAGAAACCACTTCCGGCCGGTTCTTGGCCGCCGCAAAGAGCAGCGGCGTGTCGCCTCCCTTGCCGGCCTGGTCCTCCCCAACACCACCCCCCCACCCCCCCTCACCCCCCCCTCGCCCCATTCTCCCCCCCCCCAACAACCTTCTCAGCGCCGGCGGCCAGCAAGCACTGCACCACTTCCGGGTGTCCTTCCCTGGCAGCATGATGCAAAGGTGTGCAGCCGCCGCGATCCACGCGATTCACCAAGGCCCTGGCCTTCATGGTTGAGCCAAACTGGTTCCAAACATCCTTGAACCATCTCTTAAACAAGGCTTAAGCAACGTCTGGTTGGGTGTGTCTTTTCCGCCCCCCAAGAAAAGAGAGTGTGTTTTCCTGTTAAGGTTTGCCTTTAAACCACCAAAATCGGGGTGAGGGGGCGAGTCAGGAAACAGAGTCAGGAAACAGGTTGGACGAAGTCAAGAAACAAAAAAGAACATACGAAGGGTAAGCCTCCCTTTGGTTGCCCGACTTCGCCGAATGGCCCTCAGCAAGCAGCGCACGGCTCCCACATGGCGGCATGTTGCGGCGATCTGCAGCGGCGTTTGGCCCTCGTTGTCCGTGTGGTCCTTGTCCGCGCCGGCCTCCAAGAACTCGCGCACAACGTCCTAACCGCCCAATTCGGCGAAAGAGATGGAATGAGAGACTTGTTTGTTGGCAAACCGAACTTGTGGTTGAGGAAGAGCCTAGAAAACAACTTGCTGTTGGCAATTTCTGGCGCAAACGTTCATCTGTTTCTTGGGGAAAACTCTATGTCAACTAAGGCCAGGTCCTCCAGTGGAGAGGTTAGAATAAGGGTACCAACCTTCTTCTGTAGTCTATTTTAGGGGAACCCTCCCAACAAAACAAGAAACGGTAAAAGGGCTAGCTGGGGGACCTAGTAAAGAGTTGCCCAACCTGAAAGAGGTTTGTGCCCATAGGTGGCCTTTGGAACAATAGATGACCCTGGTAAATGGCCATAAAACCCACCTAAACCAGTGCTATCTATTTTTAATCCAACTAACTGAAAAGGACGCCTATGTTTGTGCCGAGTCTGGCAGTCCTGGTGCCCGTTGAGGGCTGCAGCATACATCGCCGTTCTGCCGTTCTCGTCGACCTTGTTCACGTCAGCGCCGGCTGCCAGCAAGCAACGGGCAACATCCACGTGGCCTGCGTCAAAACTCCTTGGGCTCTGGTTCTATTGCAGCTTCCCTATTTGTGGCTTGGAGGCGAATGGGTCGTTTCCCGCTGACCAGCCAAACCAAGAAATTGCCTCATTCGAACCACGGATCAATAAAACTCCCACATCCCCTGCCCGTCAGATGGGTCTGTCTGCTGCGCTCACCCCAGTTGCGGCCGGTGCAACTGGGAAGCGCCCCAGAGTTTCGCAAGTCAGGCCTCGAGTAAGCGGGGGATAGATAAGGGAGTGTCTTTCTAGTCGGTTTTCTCCAGTGGAACGCGCTGATCAACAACTCGGGGGGGGGGGGGTTCTAATCAAGGCACAAACCATAAAAGCAATAGGAAGCACTGGGCGAATTCTAATTCACCAAGCTACCGGAGGTCTTTGAAACATTGGGCCCTCTGGGGTACTTCGAACATAGTTGTCTGACTCTGCTTCGTAAATATGTAATTGACCCCACAAAAGCTACATGAAACAACACAAAACACATATATATATATATATACGGTTATATACATGCATCTAACAAAAATGGTGGACACCTCAGGCGCCCGTTTTGGGGGTCGCTTTGAAGCACCAGAAAATATCAATGTCAAACGGGTGTCATAGAACCCCTTTCATTTGTTCCCCAGATAGCTGAAAGCTATAGGGGTTCTAACTTCTAATAAAGAGTGGAAAGTGATTTGCGAGATTGAGGGCCGGGTGCTAGGGGGCATGCAGTTTGGGGTGCTGGTGGATGCTGCTTTCCAAGCTTGACGGCCGGGTGTTAGGGGGCATGCAGTTTGGGGTGCTGGTGGATGCGGTTTGGGGTGCTGGTGGATGCTGTTTTGCGAGCTTGACGGCCGGGTGCTTGGGGGCATGCAGTTTGGGGTGCCGGTGGATGCTGTTTGACGGCCGGGAGCTAGGGGGCATGCAGTTTGGGGTGCTGGTGGATGCTGCTTTGCGAGCTTGACGGCCGGGTGCTAAGGGGCATGCAGTTTGGGGTGCTGGTGGATGCGGTTTGGGGTGCTGGTGGATGCTGTTTTGCGAGCTTGACGGCCGGGTGCTTGGGGGCATGCAGTTTGGGGTGCCGGTGGATGCTGCTTTGCGAGCTTGACGGCCGGGTGCTAGGGGGCATGCAGTTTGGGGTGCTGGTGGATGCTGCTTTCCAAGCTTGACGGCCGGGTGTTAGGGGGCATGCAGTTTGGGGGTGCTGGTGGATGCTGCTTTGCGAGCTTGACGGCCGAGTGCTAAGGGGCATGCAGTTTGGGGTGCTGGTGGATGCTGCTTTGCGAGCTTGACGGCCGGGTGCTAAGGGGCATGCAGTTTGGGGTGCTGGTGGATGCGGTTTGGGGTGCTGGTGGATGCTGTTTTGCGAGCTTGACGGCCGGGTGCTTGGGGGCATGCAGTTTGGGGTGCCGGTGGATGCTGTTTTGCGAGCTTGACGGCCGGGTGCTAGGGGGCATGCAGTTTGGGGTGCTGGTGGAGGGGCACGCAGTTTGGGGTGCTGGTGGATGCTGTTCGCGCGTAACGGTTCGTGGCTCCAACCACGTCCTGCTGCAACTGGGGTCACTGCGATGCTGCGTTATGGTTTGTGGTTGTAGTGGCGCCGTGATGCTGTCAACATCAGGATGATGCTGATACGCTGTCGCAAGATGGTTCGTGGCTGTATCATCATGATGCTGCCTTTACCATCAGCATGATGCTGGTTGCATTGCCATGACGCTGTCCGCATCATCATGATGCTGTCCGCATCATCATGATGCTGTCGAACTCATCAGAACTGTACCAGCATGATGCTCTCAACATCATCATTATGCTGCTGAACTCATTAGGACGTTGTATGCGCGTTTGTAGCGCACCATGCTCAGTGGCTGTGGTATCATCATCGTGACAATGCTGCGTCATGGTTCGTAGCCGTGGTGTGCTATCTGGGGTCTATGCTGGTGTATTTTGGTTTCAAAAGAAAAGGACACGCCACGGTGTGGGCCCCCGTTCAAAAAGCAGGACTCGTTCCTTCCGCTTGCTCCCAACCTCGCCTTGCTCCGCTGCCGCATACAGCGCCGTCCTCAGACTGCCCTTCTTCACGGCGTCGGGGTCGCAGGGCGCCTCCAGCAACGCCTCGACTTCCGCCCTCGGCTGCTGAATGGAAAACCCATTGGTGGTTTAATGGAAATCCATTAGTTGGCAAAAAGTTAAAGTCCTAATGGGTTTTCCCTTAATAGGTTTTCCATTAAGAGTTGATGCAAGCAAAATGCAACAAAGCACATCTCGCCCGCGTGGGCGGCCCGAAGGAGGCTTCGCGCGGAGTGCGCTTCCGCCGAGCCCTGGCGGTGGCGTGGGTCGGGCTCAAAGATCAGCTGGCCATGGGTCAAAATCCAAATTGTAGCCAAGTGAACATCCCAATCCAACCACCAAAACAGGTTCTAAAATGGGTGAATTCACCTACCCCAAAATGGAATTTCCCATTGGTTTGGACCCCCAAACTTCAAACCCTGAAGCCAATCCAGAGCGCTTCTTGGGGGTTGGAAACATGGGCCAGAGCCAGTGGTCAAATTGGCTGCACCAAGATTTCGAGGGCCCAAATTGCGAGGTCGCCTCAAGTCGCCCGAGCAAGCAAAGGCCCCCAAAAGGTTTATTAGCTTCTAGGCGCACCTCTGATTGAATGGATTGGCCGAAACTTGAGTCCAAACTTCTTGTTTGCCGCTCGTGGGCTGCCCTGAGATCCCCCTGCTAAAAGTTGAACTTTTAGTGGCTCAAATGGAAACACGAAAAGTCTAAGCTAACGAACCGGATGGCTGGGAGCCACCAAGGCTAGCATGGTCTTCCCAACAAGTTTAAAGTTCTCGGGGACACTTCCCCCATGCTTTAACAGGGATCCTTCTTTTCAGCAGCTTTCAAAACACCCAGGGAAACAGCGATCGGTTTTTGGAAAGAACCATGGATTGAAAAGAATGGAATTGGAATCAACCCCTCGAAAAGTCCACCTCCAGGCTTCCTGGAGGCCGGCCGATGCGCCTCAAGTGACTGCACGTACTGCCGCACCACCACCGTGATCGCTGCTTTGGTCCACCTGGATGGCAAATTTGCCCTGAGCAATGCACATCCCGTCCTGTCTTCCTTAGGAAGTTGAATTCTGGTTCACTACTGTGGATGGACGAAATCCATTTCGCACCACCTAGGAGACCCTGGAATGATGATTCCCCTGTAAATACCAACAAACCATGGTTTCCCATGGTTTCAAAGTGGTGCAACATGGATTTCGCAACCATCCACAGTATGGTATTTGGGCATTTCTCAAAATATGCCCCCTCTTAAATGGATGGTTGCGTTCCTTTTGGTAGCCTACCTCAGCTTTTGCCCCAAACAACTTGCATGCTGAAATTATGGTTCATCTTTCTCTACATGATGCAAAAAAAGCCAACTTCTGCGAGGTCTTGTTGGTACCCTCAAAAAATCCTTTGGCCCGACTTAGACCGCACAGCTAAGTGAGTTCCATGTTTTCATTCTGGTATTTCCGCAGTTGTTCAGTGATCCTGGGAAAAAAAGGGAACCCTTTTTGGGGCTTGGACCATTTTTAGTAGGGCCACCAAAAAAAGGGAAAAAGGAGAAGGGTGCCACTGAAGAACTGAGTTTCATGAACCTTTCAAGTTTGAAGGTTGAGAGGTGCCACACGATTCACATGTCGTCATTGAACATGTCCGCAACCAACAAGAGCTCACTGCAAATTGGCAACCATGTGATAATTAGAACCACCCGGGGAACTAGAGCTGGAGGATTGTTTTGGGGAACCCTCAAAACAAGAAAATCAGAGCTGCCTCTTTTAGAAAACAGCAGCTCAACCCTTCATTGGCCATGGGAAAAAGCAGTGGCACCCTTTTTGTTGGTTGTCCTCCATTTGCTTACCTCGGCAAAAAAGAATGTGTCCAATAGCGACAAATTCCCTTGACAGCAACAAGGAAATGGACATAACACAATATTCACTTCAGCAAATGGAAGCTGCTTTTAAAGGGCTTCACCTTCTATGAAAAAGAAGAAGGAAACAACTTGCTGGCGCGAGAGGTAGGGAATGAGGGAATGAACCTGGAGCATCCCCTCACAGGAAACCACCAGCTGGATGTGTTTTTTTTGGGTCATTCCATTTGGCTGTGGCTCAAAAACCCGGCACCAAAATGGGTTACCCTGGCAAGTGGAAACACGGACCAAGACCTGCGGTTTTTTTGGCCACTCCGATCGTTCAATTTTGAGCCACACCCATTTCTCATTCCCTGCCTATCGCAGCAAGACAAAGCACTGGACCTCTGGACCTTTCCAGCGAGCCACGGGCTCTCGGCGCCCAGAACCTCTTGCCCGCACACCAAGCTGAGCTGCCGGAAGCTTCTCAGCTCCATGCGTGTCGCGACCTGGGAAAAGCCATGTTTTGGGGGTTGGGGGTTGGTTGAAAAGAGAAAAGGGTTGGAAGGGTTGGAAGGAAAACTAAGCAATTTTCGAAGGTAAGGAAAACCCCCCACCAAACGAGGGTTGAAATTGTCTCCATACTTGCACACATTGACATGCCCACCTCTCGTCTCAGCGCATCGTGGAAACTTCTTTCGCCCGCCTGTTGAGTGTCCTGCGCGTCGATTTGGATCAAAAAGCGCCGACTGAAAATGGTCGGTAAACATGGGGGTTCGTTGAAACGTGGTTGGGTGGGTTGGGGGTTGGGGGTTGGCGCCTCTGTAACCATGCATCTTTAAATTTTTGTTTTGCTCAAGGGTTTCATGACTGGAGCCAATTTTGGCCGACCTGACAACATGAGCACTCCCCTCTAGCTTGATTGGGGGGGGCGAAAGGGGGGGGGGGTGCCCCGATTCCATATTTCCAGTCTCCCCTGCACCACGGCACATGGAATTATAAATTCCAGGGGCCACTTCCTTCCCCAACTCCATTTTTCAAGGGGTTGGGGATACGACCAGCAAAAACTCACAGGGCGTGGACTAAGGTGATATCCAACCTGCAAAACTGATACCCTTAATGTTCTGTTGCTGATATGGGACCTTGCTGTTCACTCCAGGTTGAGAAAAGTAAAATGAGCGCTTGGAATCCTGTGGAAGTAAGTAGAGAACAAGTTGAACACTTTGTACCTACCGCTGTGTGGCAGTCACAAACATACTGTGGATGGACGACAGCCTGTACCACATAAGCAATCCTGGAATTGTGATTCCCTCTAAGAACCAATACTCAGATGCCCAGTGGCCACGGGGCACCCTTTTTTGGTTGGCTTCCCCAAAAAAAGAAGCAACAAAGCCATGGGCAACTGGGAATAAACCAATTCTTCCCCATGGTTTCAAAGTGGTGCAGGATTCATCCACAGTATGCGGTGACCACTTTCCCCCCAGGCGCGGGCAAACAACTCCAAGCGTTAGGTTCTCCGGAAAACGCTTTTTGCTTCCAAAACAGCTCGGGGCCGGCTAGGGGCATGCACTTCCCACAAGAAAAGTGGAGGCAACCATATTTTCCAGACTAGGACCTCTCGTACGCAACCAGTCATTTTTCTTCCAGCTTTGAAGAGTGGTTCCCTCGTTTACCTGCAGGTAGCTCGGCCCACATCAGGGGTGCATTTAAAATAAGATGTTGAAATTATGTGGCGTATTTCGTCAACACTAAAGGCTGTAACATGAGATTGGAGGAGACCCCGTGTAAAATGCAACTCATGGGTTGAAGATAGCCTAGCAGCCCAAATCCCTCTCCGTCTCCTCCCACCAAAGGTCGAACTGCTCTGCAGTCATCACTTCTCGCCCCCCACAATTCACGCACGACATCGCGGGCGGCTTGGGTGCTGGCTTGGGAGTTCCCCCGCAAGACAGGATAGCCAGTTGGTCCGTGAAGGAAAACCAAAGGAGATCAAGCCAAATGTCTATGCTTTGTGGAGCACCCCGCCTGTCCAATTCGAAGCACGGAAGTCCAAAGTTTGCGCCAACTCGCTGATTCGAGACTCGGGCCAAAAGCTGCCAGCGATGCCACTTTGGGAGGAAAGAAAGTAGAACTCACCAAGCGGAAAGAACGGATCCCTTTAAAAGTCATACGGGAGTTTCTCTTGCCCGGAATCCAGGGCTTGTGGGTAAAAGAGCTGTGGACCCGCCAACTTCAATGCCAAAGGGGCGCAGAGCGTCGAGTCGAGCCTTTTAGTGCCAAGCGGAGAGTGGAGTGCTTTCCATGGTATCAAACAAACTGCAAATAGGACTTGGATACTTCAACATCCACACTCGGTTGCTTTCTCCCCTGCTAAAAGTGACAAACTTTTGGTGGTTTAATACGGGAACCCAATTAGTTGGCACCCAAAGCAAGCCAAACCCATGGCAACTTGGGGAATATAGCCACAACCTAAGCCAGTCTCTGGCTGGTCGCGCTATTGTTTGTTTTTGCACCCGGGACCAATGATCCGTCTTCAGGTTGGTCTGGGCTAACAGCACCCAAACAAACATTTGGCCGGTTCCCACCACTTCGAAACCAGACGGTAAAACGAACACGCATCGACACCGCGGTCAAAACCTGCAATTCCTGTAGTGGTTAGCGGACCATTAGCCGAGTCCCCCTAATTTCGTTGCGGGAAGTCAGTTAGTCCCCTATGTCTCGTACGCCAAGTTGACCATAGACCTCGGTCACTGGAAGAAACGCATTGTTCTCTTTCCCTTGGTTGAGCAACAAAGGAGGTGACACTAAGAGCCTCACATGCTGAATGTATATTTGTCTATACACGAACTGCTTGTATGAACTGCTTGGTGGGTTAAGTAATCGTGCATTATTGTCTCTAGCTTCAACTATGGGGCTCCAGATATTCACATCTGGTTTGCCATGTTTGCCTCCCTGAGACCCGAACGCGCTTGCCCCTGCGGGCCGAGCGCGGAATCCGGTGCACCGGAGCCATGAGATGCGACCGCGAGGGCGAAGGCCCTGGGGTTTCAGTCGGGGGTGATTCATATTCCTGGTTGGTTTATCGGAAAGCCAACCTGAAAAGGGCGCTTGGTAACGTATATATTTGAGTTCAATCTTGCCGGCCCTGAAAGAAGGGTTGAAATGTCTCATCCTTTTCATGGGTGTTCCAACCAATGGCCATTTTGTAAAGGACCTTTTGATCAACCCTCAAGTCACATGTGCGAGCTTGCTTCGACTACAGCTGCGTGAGCCTCGAACTGTCCATGGGAAAAGGGCCACCTTTTCTTGGGAGCCAGCAAATTCTGAAGGGAAAGCCCCCCCCACTGAACTTGGCTGCTTTCTGCTCCCCTGCTAAAAGTGACTAACTTTTAGTGGTTTAATAAGGAAAACCAACATGAGTTGGATCAAACAGTTGTTCAGTCCTAACATCCCTTGGCAAAATGCACCAAAGCACAGGTGCATCCGAAGCTTTTCCTGGAAGAAGCCTGCTTGCAACTTGGAAGGCTTGTCAAGAACCGTTCCACCTAAGTTTACCTAGAGGCAACCCAAAGCAAGCCAGACGCATGGCAACTCGGAGGAGACACTTCTGGAGATCCACGGAAGGCCCATCGCATCGCGCCGGCGGTTTTTTGCGCTCGCAAGCCGCGAACCTCGCTGAATTCGCTGAATTCGGGCGCCGCGCCTGGCGAAAATTTCACGGTGGGCCGCCCCGCCCCCGGCGCCATGTTTCAGGGTTTCCCCAAAAGGTATCCGAATTCACAGATCCTAAATGAAGCCAACTCAGCTAGGAACAATGCGAGTTTCAACATGGCCAAGTGTTTGAACCAGTTTGGCATACCAAGATGAAACCATCCAAGGGTTGGACCTTCCCCCAGCTCCACGTCTTGGGCCATGGTTTAAGTACACATTTCGGGTATGGTGACATCCAGGGGGTGGATCCATACAGGTCACATTCAAACCCAAAGCCAAGGAGTTGAACTCCGAGCAGGATGAGAAGTATTCTTCCCGGAAGTTTTGAAACACGCCGTTCGCGAGTTTACCGTGACACACCACCCCATATTTCACCAGATGCACGACCGAGGGTCAACCGTCACAAAAAAGAAAAGAAAAGAAAGCAAACTCCTGTTGGGCAAATACTCCATTGGTTTGTGCACTCAGAACGACTCTTCGTTTGTTATTGATGCCAAGAGAAATGCTTAAGAGGGAAATTCCTCAAACACTAAGTGCACCACCATCTCCCCCACGACGATTTCTGCAACCCTTGTCGCACTGGCTTGGATTGTGGACCCGCTAACCATGGTCAATCAAAGTGTGGCGGCGGGGTGTAGCAAGTTCTGCTTTGTGCTCTGTTTAGACATGTTTGATCCCCCTCTGATCCACTCGAGCGCTGCACGAATACGAACACCAAACAGAATAACGCCATACCAACGGATCAAATGGAACACAACCTCTCCTCCCGTCCCCAAACCCACAACCAACAATTATCGCAATTATTGGAATTCAATTCCAATAGTTGCAATACTTGGAACAAAATTGGGGCCCCCGGATTTTGCAATTATTGTCATTTCTTGCAACTCCTCGGCCTCGCCTTCTCCTTTCGGCTCACGCGGCCGTGCGCGGAGCCACGTGCCCACGGAGGGCAGGCGCCAAAAGGCCGGCGCCGCGGCGTCGCAGGCGGCGCCCTCGACGGCGCCATTGGCGCCGGCGATGGCCGGGAGGTAGGTGGGCCTCGGGGTGGGGGGAATGGCCGAACGCCGATCCCCGGCAAGGAGCTCGTCTGTTTTTTTGTGTTTTTTCCTCTCCGGGATACCACCCTCCCAACAAAACATAAATAAGACAAATCCCTTTAAACAAAAAAGCACCCCCCCCAAAAAAAAAATCGAGCTTTTCTAAAAAAGAACAGGAAAACACGGCAACGGAGGAACCGCAAAAGAAGTCACGCCCAACCTCATGGTCCCGGAGGTCCTTCGAAGCATACTCGGGACGCGAATTCCCTCCGCGTGGCACTGAGATCAGCGAAGGAAGCACAGGGAAAACTGGATGAGAAGCCGCCAAAGGACAAAGGCGGCAACCCGCGCACGGAGAATTTGAGAATTCCTATGTGCCAATTCCGAATGAGTCACGCATTGTTTTTTTTTTGTTCGGGGGATTCACGCTTGAAGGGGTAGATTTCCAGGTATCACAGACGTCATTGAACCCTCCAACCTGACTCCACCACCCTTAACACACTTGCCCAAAGGACCTGGAAATAAAGGACAAGCTGTTGAAACCTCGACACTCCTAGACCAACATTGGAAAACCAGAAAGGTCAAGCAAACGCTTCATGCTTCGTCAATACCAACTCAAGCCGAGGCAGTTTGGCCGTTTTGGATGATCACTGGAAGCAGCCTCGTAGGCAACTACTCTTGTGAGGTGGAAGTATGATACATCATCAACTAGGTCCTCCAGTTTTGAGAGATTTTGAGAGGCTAGAATAAGTTGGTACCCGTTTTTTTTTCCTGTAGTCTATTATATGTCGGGGAACCCTCTCCCAAAAAAGAAACGGTAAAAAGGGCACTGGGGTAACCGAGCGGGTCTATTCCAAAGAGAACTCCTCGCCAATTCCAGACCGAAGAGCTGCAGATTCCGTTTTCCTCTGGGTTTAGGTTTGGCCGTGGTTGTCAAAAACCCCCCAAAAAACCCTGGTGAACATCAAAATAGGTGGTACATGGGTGCTCCGCCGCAAAATGGGAGAAATGCATAGGTTGTGACCCATGGCCATTTGGATTCGTTTCAGGGCAACACTTTGCTCAGTGTCTGGCTCGCGCTGAAGCTTTCGATCTTGGATCCTGGGACCCCTCGATTCTTCCAAGGTGAACGACCATTCCCCTAGAGGCAACCGCTTGGTTCAAACAAACCAACAGCAGGAAACCTAAGGGAACTTTGTTGTGCTGAACTCATTCGGGCACACTCCGTCATTGAGACTTGTACACCTCTCTGTGGCGCTTCTCACAAAATGCATTGTCTCACGCCTGGCGCACCAATAAACGGACCTTGGGAATAAGCATGTCTCTCCCAAAGCATATGTCGGGAAAGAAAGTCTGGACCCTCTGGACCCTGGGTTTTTGAGGGTACCCTTTTCTTGGTTGACGTTGGGTTTGGGGAGCAAAAAATTCAATTTTAGCAGCTAAGTGGGGATTTGCCACTAAAACACAATAAGCAAACATGTTTCAAATGTTCCCCAACAACAACCATGTTTTGGGGCTGGTTTCAAGGGACCAAAAAAGGCTTTTGTTGGGGGTCGCCTATTCTTGAGACACCCCTGCACACTCAAAAAAGGCAGGGTACTTTGCAAGCGGGTAGTGATTCCGGCTAAACCTCGCACTTGTTTCAAGCCCTTGTTCTGTGGGTTCATGTCGAGCCCGATGAATCAATCGGGTGGGTACGGGGGTGTTTCCCCCACAAGCGAAAGATCACGTCTGAAATGGGACGTCTCCCAATCAAAATCCAGCGGTTTAGCAACCCAGTGGGGTGGGTACAAGGCAGGTGAGTAGTTGAGAGACCTCAGATGTCCTCAGGGTTTCTTGTATTCAGTTGCTGAAAGGACCTGGTTTTTACAAGGTTCACCTTGTGGTGTCATGATAACATATGGGGTCAAAAGGTCCATTCGCTGCGAACAAAATGAGAGAGTCTCAGGAAACCCCCCCCCCCTCCTCCCCGTCCAAGGCGCTCCCGAGAGAGGGAGAAGCCCCCCTGGCACTTCGGCACCAGGACAGGAGGTTCCTGGCGACCAAATTTCAAGCGCCAAGCACCAGTTGACCCGCTGAGTCGGACAGCCGAGCCAAAACCGCTGCGAAGTGGATTTTGTGCATCCAGGCGATTGATTTGGTGCGAACAAAGTGGTTCGTCATGCACGTAGGGGACTCATACCCGATGGCCTCCCTCCTTGCGATGCAGAATGTGCCATAGAAGCCAGCAAAAGAAGGACAGACGTACAGTAGTGATGTAGAGGAACTGAGCCAATATCCAGGGCTTGTCGTCATTTCACTGGTCTCTCAAGTGGTTGATAACCCTGGTTCTGAATATAAATGGTTGGATACGCTGTTTCGGGGTTTAGCTTTGGATGCGAAATCCTGGATCCATCCCTGCAGGGCACGAAAAGAGTACTGACTAAATGGTTAACCCTAGTTACTGGGGACTTACAACCATTGCTTGGGTTACAACCAGGGTTGCTAGTCCTTTAGCGATTCCCAGACGATCGGCGCCTCGTCGCAGCCGCGGCAGGTGGATGGGGCATCGAAGAGGCCCAGCACGGCGTCCCGGAGCTGGTGGAGGAGGGAAGAGCTCACGGAGCTCCAAAGGCTGCAGCCTGGGACGCTAGATTTTTACATTTTTTTGTTTTTAATATTTGTTTTATTCTAATTCTTCTTCTTTTTTTCCTCCTCTTTTTTTCTCTTCAGTTTGTTGCTTCTTCGTTTTTCATTTTTGTTTACTTTTTGGACAAATCGATGGGCTCCCCTGCGAAACGGCTGGCAAAAAACAACAACAATCGAAACCAGCGGAACCCCTCTATGACAAACCAAACTCACCCAAAAGGGACACTTATGCAGCCTGGGTCGCTGACAACTGACTCACTTGGCCAAAAAAGGACAGGTATGGAACCTTGACGAAACATGGTTGCCACGTCAGGGAAACGGTTGAAGGTCAAAGCTGGAAACAATGTTGGCGATCACCGCTTGGAACCTTGACGATGGTTGCCACATCAGGAAATCAGCCTTCCCCGGTTGAATTGGCGACTCTGGATGGGATCCATGGGGTATCCAGCCGGTCCACGGTGCACAAAGTAAACAGCGCGGATCTCATGGGGAAGGACATGGGAAGGACATGGGGGTTTAAGAAAAGGAGGGTCTGATCTCTCTAGGGATGCTTTTTTCAAGCCCCTTGGCAAGCACATGGCTTCCGCCAACTGGAGCAAAGCAACCCTCTTGGGGAGGACATGGTCAGTCTGCAGTCTACGACTCACGTCCAAAAAAGAGAAAGTGCGTTGAACGTGAATTCTACCAACTCACTAACTACCACATAGAACTCCTGGCAGCTCCTCAGCTCCCCAAAGGCAAATTGGGAGACCCCCAGCTCCTTGGCTCCCTTCCAACCACCAGCTAGCCAACCAACAATCAAAGACCTTGAAGGGAACTGCATAAACTGAACGGGCCCGCGTTGGATGCTTTTTTTTTTTGTCAGGGTATCTCTTTTGGACAAAGATTTTGAGGGCAACGAACAGGACAAGCACAATTTTGTGTGTCTCCCTGTTTTGGCACGTGCTCACTTAGGTGTGTCTTTAATAGGGAACCCCCAATGCACCCATTTGGATTGAAGGTGGCTTGGGATCCAGGTTCCAAGCATAGGCGCGGTGACCTGTTGGCCTAACAGATGGCCCTGGTAAATGGAATGAAGCCAATCTGAACCGTTGCCATCTATGTCAAACCAAACTAGCCGAAACACTTACCCCTTAAAACTCCAAGGATGGGGGAAGTTAATCTTTTACAGACGTATAGCCCATGTTACCCAACAAGTTGAAAAGTTGTGTTTTTAAGCGGTAAGAAAAGGGACACCTATTTTTTTCCAAGCCGCTCGCATCCTGCCGCTTCGCTTCCTTCACATCCCGGCCGTCACGGTCACGCGGCCGCGGCAGCACGCCCACGCCAAGCGCGCAGCACAAGGCGTCGCAGAAGTCCAGACAGTTGTTGTGCACGTCGTTGTACTCCTTAGACGGTCTGGAACGCTAACTAGGTCCTCCAGTAGAGAGGTTAGAATAAGGGTACCCTTTTTTCTGTAGTCTCTTTTAGTAGGGGATTCCTCCCCCAAAAACGGGTCAAAGGGCACTACTGGGGGACCTAGCTAAATTACTGCTACGATGGTCACTTACCCAGTTCGGACCCAGAAATAGAAGGTGATCACCTTTTGGGGCCATGACTAAACATGGACCACATGGGAAAACAAAGAGGTTAAAGGTCAGCTTCAACTGAGACACGGTCAGGAACGCTGAAAGGTTACTGGGCTGTCGGTTTTCAGATCCTCCGCTGAAAGTTTGACTTTTAGTGGGCTGTGGAAATCGCGAGATCCCCACTAAAAACAAAACAGCTATAACAAGGTCCGTAACCCTGGTAGGGGACTTACAATTATGGCTTCGGTGCACAGCTAGGGTTCCTAACCACTTAGCGATTCCTCCCAAGGCATCCAAGCAGCCAACGTGTTTCCATGATCGGGTATTGAAACAAAGCAGTATAGAATGCTAGTTGTTTGTTTCTTTCTCAAATTGGTCTTTGAGTTGACTTTCAAGGTGTATTCCTTTGGCATTGCCAGCCCCCTTAGTTGTATCGTTCCATCTTGATGTATGCAAACGGTTTGGCGGTTTGGATTGGAGGATGGATGCCACGGTGTGCTCGCACTTTGCCAGCACTGCCTGGGAGAGTGATCGATCCGAGCATTTGCTCTGCAGAAACGAGCAACGAGGCTTGGGTCTAAAGACAAGTCCAAGCACAAAGCTGCGTGTTGAACCTCGCTCCCAAAGGAGCCTCACTTCTCAAGACTTGAAGCCACCGGCTCCTATTTGCGGATCTCTCTCAAACGGCACGAGTGCCTCCATCTTGGCGACCCAACGAACAAACGCCCAAAAGGGGATCGTTTATTTCAATCCTCCCTCCCCCAAACTCACGGAAAATCAGATGTCCAGAACTCCGTTTCATATTTACCCTTTAGGACAAAACACGGCTGTGGCTCGAAAGCAAGTACCAAAATGGCACCTTGGTAAATGGAAGAAGGAAAAACCTGAGTAACCCCAGCTCTGTAATTTGGAGCCACACTCACTCACACATCAAAAGTTTTGTCAAAACACAAACACCCCCGCCCCGCAAAAAAAAACAAAAAACAACAACAACAACACAATAAACCATAATAATAACAGTAATAATAATAGTAGTAATAATAATAAAAAAATAATAAAAGTAACAATAATAATAATAATAATAATAATAATAATAATAATAATAATAATAATAATAAATAATAATAATAATAATAATATTAAAACAGAAAACGAAAAAGAAGAAACAACAACGCACACGACACAAGGTTTTGGACAAATCAAACCAAACAAATTCCCCCCCTCCCCCCTCTCCCCAAAAAAAGAGAAAAAGAGGAAGACAAAAAGGTTTTGGACAAACCAGACCAAACAAATCCCCCCTCCCCCCCCCCAAAAAAAAAACGAAGAGGAAGACAAAAGGTTTTGGAGAATCCAGTCCAAGCAAACATTTCGGCTTTGGAGGCCCCCCCCAACCAAAAAACGGCGCCACTTGTCGCGAAACGCGTTCGAGGCCAAGGCTCTGGGCCGCGCCACGCGGGGCACATCCGCGCCAGGAGCTGCGAGACCTCCTAGCGTCGAAGCCGCGAAGCCGCTTAGCCACCGGTGGGGCGGCTGAGGACGAGCTCCCAAAATGTCCGAAGAAAGGAACCACCACCCCCCCAAAAAAGAAAAGAACATAGAAATAAATAAAACAAGATGAAAGTGGGCTGTTGCCAAAAAAGAGAGGGAAGGAAACCAGGACACACCCAGAAACAAAGCCAAACAACCACTAAAAAGAAAAGCATCCAGAACATCCTTAAAGGAAACCACCCCCGAAACAAATAATTGAGGGCTGAAGAGGATTCCTAGGGTTTCCGCAAAAAAGGACACCACCCAACCTGGCACTTACCAAACAACGGCAAAACAAAGGTTGCGGAGAGTTCCTTTAAAGGAATCCGCCCCCAAAAGAAAAGATAATTGAAAGTGGGCCTTGCCAAAAAAAAGAGGCAACACAAAGGTTGAAGAGGACCCTCCCTTAAAGGAAACCACCCAAAAACACATCAAAACACAAGGTGGAAGGAAACCCTATAGTGGACAGTTGAAAGAAACCCCAGGGCTCCCTTGAATGGAAACCGCACAAAACACAAAACTGTTGAAAGAGGCATGAAAGAGGCCCAAGTAATTCCCTTACCAAACAAGCGGCAAAACAAAGGTTAGAGGAAGCCACATAGTTTTTGTTTTTCCTATTCGCTCTGGGACTGACATGCCCTGGTCGATCCCTCAGAGCCTGCCCGGCTAAAGCCTCTCAAAATGGCCCCCTTTGTCGGTTGACTTTTTCAAGAACCATGGATGACAGGACCCGGAAACGACTTGGATCTCATCCTTTGCCTTGCGATGGGAAGCTTCCGTGGTCCAACTAAGGGCTGAAGACCAAACTAAGGGAAGGGACTGCGTGCCGAGGTATCCGGACATCAAGCCCTTATATAATCAGCCCGCAATGATTTGCCTCGGCCCGCTGAAAGAAACAACCACCAACGTGTGTCCAATAGTCAAATCGATTCCTTTTAAGACCAACAGGGGAAAACAACAACATATTCTTAAGCACATGGAAGAAATATGTAAGACATGTGGCTGTGGCTCAAAACACCGGTACCAAAAAGGGTACCAAAATGGGTTACCCTGGTAAGTGGAAACATGGAACAACACCTGCGGTTTGCCCCTCCTGTTTAATTTTGAGCCACACCCATGTCCATGTCTAAGTTGCTGCCCCAGCTTGAAGGCATCGCTTGGCAATTTGTTTTCGGCTCACCCGTCCTCCTCGCTCAAGGAGCACCGGCCCATTTCGAGCGTCACGCAGTAGCTGTGCTCCGGCCTGCGAAACCCAAAAACACTCAGAGGCTGGATGCTACCCTCCCACCAACTAACATGGAAAAAGGCCCTTTCCAAGAGGAAAGTAGTCTTTCTGCAGGGGTTTGTGCACTTCCATGTTAGCTGGTGGGAGGGTAGCTGTCCAAGAAAGGATCCATAGCCACGTTCGCCATCCAACATCCGCTGTTTCTGAATTATGGGCAAGTAGTGACCAATTCGCTCCAGTAACCGGGGTGCGTATATGAAAACGATAAATTGGACAAACGGAATTCGCTCTCGGCGTCAACGAGTGGTACAAACATGCGGAACAAAGCATGCGGCTTCCGCGGAGGAAGCCACAATAGCATGGGATGCTTGGCAGAGTGTCACAAAAGGGGTGTCACTGTAACGGAACAAAAGGATCCTTGTTCGGTTTGACAATTTTCAAGGCAACCCCCCACGACGAATCCGCCTTTTTTGGCGTTCACCATGTTGGCCCTAGCAAAACCAAGCCACCTTGAAGGGTGGATTTGAAGGGCCCACTTTTCACAGCGGAGCCTTGCTTGCAAAATGTGTTCTAATTGGTTTCCCTTCGGACAAATGGATGGGCGTGTCTTTTCTGCGGGTACCCCCTTACAGTCCCCCCCTTCCCCCCTTCCCCCCTTTTGGTTGGTTTCAATGGGAAAACAAAAGGAAAGACACATCTTCGCAGGTCCAACGGCAGTGGTACATGAGAACCAAGCTGACAGCAGTGGAATTCGTCTAGTTTCAACCTTTTGCATTCCCCCCCAACAAAAAAAAGAGATAAGAAACAAGCAAACAAAAGCAAACCAACCCTCGTTTCTTTTTTTGTTTGATGGTGTTTGATGGCAACGCAACATTGACAAGGGAAACACTCCAACATGCGATGTTTTATCATTTTTTGCTCGTGGTTGAGTAGGCAAGCCTCCCACCAACTAACATCAACGTGCACAAAGCCCCCTTTCAAGAGGAAAGTAGTCGTTCTGCAGGGGTCCACTTCCATGTTAGTCGTTTGGAGGGTAGTGGCAATGTTTGGCGCATCCCTTCCTTCGCTTCTCACCTTTTGCCCATCCCCAGCAACCCGCGAGTGACTTCGCCGCCGCCACTCGGACGAACAGCCCGCCACGGGGTTCCCGAAATTCCCCCTTACCTCACTTGCCCAAAAGACCTGGGCCCCTACGAAAAATGAACCAAACATGGAAAAGCAAAAGCTCAAAAGGTTGGCTTTGAAGCATCACCCTAAGGGAACTCACCTTTGGTAGGAACGACAGGCGCGGGACAATTGAAATGCTTAAAGGTGTTTTGGATGGCTGTTTTTGGGTTTGCCGAAGCATGGACTTGTCCCGTCACATTCCGTTTAACACTACCTCACAACGGTCACAAAAAGGCACACCCCCACATCTCAAGCGGAAGACTTGTCAGAACAAACAGGGTTCCCCTTTGTCCCCTGAAACATCGAACAATAGGATCCTAAAATGGACGAGTTTTGGATGGTTCCTTTGAGTTTCCACTTTGACATCAAAGAAGAGGAATCCTAAAAAGGTTCTTGGATGGCTCTTCTGAGGTTCACCGCAAAAACGAACACAAAAATGGCTGTCCATCTTTCCCCTGAACCATCGAAACATAGGATCCTAAAATGGACGAGTTTTGGATGGTTCCTCTGAGTTTCCACTTTGACATCAAAGAAGAGGAATCCTAAAAAGGTTCTTGGATGGCTCTTCTGAGGTTCACCACAAAAACAAACACAAAAAATGGCCGTCCCTCGCCACTACGCCCCACCTCCTGCGGGGTTTGCTTTCGGAGATCCCGGAGACTTCCTCCTCCACAAAGTTGTAGCCCCACTCGCGGCCGTAGATCTCCACGCCTACGAATCGGATGCGTTCGCATGTACACAACCGAAAGCGTACCAGCACCCAGTCCCGGCCATGGCTGTTTGGTGAACGTACTTGGGAACATAGGTGGCCTTCTGGAAAAATAAATGGCCCTGGTAAATGGAATAAACCCAATCTAAACCAGGGCCCTCTATTTGTTAAGCAAACCAACCGAAAAAGGATACCTATGCTTGGGAACTTGGACATGGCAAAAACGAAAGTTGTTGGGGGGTGGTTTGTGATTCCATGCACACAGTAAAGGGAAACATCATATTCTTGGAACGCGGCGAATCCCTATAGTGGCGAAACCCCTGCATCCACTGCATCCCCAACTTGGACAACCCCCCATTCTCAGAGATTCGTTGCCCCCCCCAAGGCAAGAATCACTCTGCAAATCTCCATAAAGCCCCTTTCCAACCCTTGGTATACTAGGATTTGTGTTTTTGTTTGCAGCCCCCTACTAAACATGAACAGAGCCACAAACCCCGAACATACCGACTGCAGTGAAGCCTCCCCAAAAAAAACACAACAACGATCTATTTTGGAGGAATCTCCCCTTGGATCCGTGTCAATTTGGACGAAATTGCTCTTCGCCCATCTCGGTGTTCTTAACTGGGCTGTCCTCATCCCCTGCTACAATAAGCCTCAGATCCCCCGCTAAAAGTTTAACTTGTAGTGGGCGAAATGGACATCCCCACAAAACACACAACAACTAAAAAGCCAGCTGAAAGCACCGAGTTCAGGGAGCCAACGGGGGTAGCAAAACCAGTTCTGCTTTGCACCTCTACTTTTGAGCAGAAACCAAGCAACGGTTGAGTTCAGCAAGCATTGATTCCAGCAGTTTGAATCTTCCTGCCCGCAACTAATCTTTCTTTGTTTGCCCCGCTCCCAACACGCCAACAGGGGTTTTGGGACCCCTGTTCACACGGGTGTGTCTCAAAATGACGTCCTCTAATATCTAAAGTTGTTGGTTACCTTATGGGTTCCTTTCAAATACCGCCATTTGCTTAAGTCCCCTGAACAAAAATACACAGTGTAGTGACATTGATTGCCTTGAAAACCAACACGGGACAATAACACGTATTCATTTCAGCAAATGAACGGTTGGTCTCCTTTTGACGCCAAAAAACCAAAACAAAAAACTCCCCCCCTCCCACCGTTCCCCCCCCATCCCCCTCCCCCAAACACCCCCCCCCCCCCCCAAACACCCTCCCCCAAACACCACCCCCCCAAACCCCCCCAAACACCCCCCAAACACCCCCAAACAGCCCCCCCCCCACATCAGGCGCCCTGCAGCTGAAAATTCCACGCCGCCTGCATAGGGCTTGGCTTGCAGCAGCCGCGGCAGGCCGTCTGGGCGCCGCAGGTCCGACAGACTCAGGTCCTGGCGCCCCCCCCCCCCCGAAGAAAATCCTTGGGGGAGGTGCTTTAGAAGAAAATATGATTCTTGTTTTTTTGCTTTAGAAAGAACATCCCAGGGAAAAAGAGGCCAATTTTTTTGTGTGTTGATTTATACTTTTTTTTA
>CAUJNA010000224.1:355131-385131 GCA_963377175.1 Effrenium voratum | reverse complement strand
GGGGTTCCATGTGGACATTTCGTTTTGACATGGTAAAACAAAAACACCAATTACTAGCGGGGCTCCCTCTATTTCCACAAAAATGAGGTTTAGATCCACAGGAAAATACAGGTTGGGAGCCCTGCAGCATCGACGCATAGATTCCCTTTAACACCAGTGTAACACAAAATGATATTCTTACCCTCAGAATCTGAGTACCTGAAAATGGGCATTTGAATTTGTGGTCCCAGACTGTGCCTTTTTTAAGTCTTTGTTGTGTGGGCGTCTTTCTTGAAAACAGCCACCATTGATGGTTGGTGTTCCTCTTTGGATACTCCTCTCAACCAAGAACCGACGTTGCAATTTCACCCATCGCCTTTTCGTGTTTCGTGGGGACTTTTTCAACATTTAACCCACTAAAAGCTGGTCACCTGACAGATCGGGGGATCTGAAAACGGACAGCTCCAAGCTTCTCCAAGTTCATCATTGGTTGTGCCTTTCTTCTGTGTTTGCTGGGTATGTTTCTTGGGGAAAAAAGGAAAAGAAAGCACCATTACTGGCGGATGTTCCTGTTCTCAGTTGTTCAGTGACCCTGGGAAGAAAAAAAAACGGAACCCTTTTTGGGGCTTGGACCATTTTAGTGGCGCAGCCACCAAAAAAAGGAAAAAGGAAAAGGGGGCCACTGAACAACTGAGTGTTCGGACGGGGTATGTTTCTTGGGGGAAACAAACCCATTACTTGGGGGGAAAAACACCCATTACTGGGGGGAAACAACAACCATTACTGGAAAAAACACCAACCATTGAACAAGAACCAACCATTGCTGGAAAAAAACCAACCATTGCTGGAAAAAAACAAACCATTGCTGGAAAAAAACCAACCATTGCTGGAAAAAAACCAACCATTGCTGGAAAAAAGAACGCCCATTCCTGGCGGGTGTAAAACTGATTGGCTGCTCGAGCATGCCGCCGGAGCTTCTCCAGTTCCAGCGGCTCGCCGCCCAGGTGGCCCCGCTGCCCCCCGGGCGCCGCCCGCGCGGAGGCCCGCGCCCGGCTGAGGGAGCTGCGGGCGGCCATGAGGCGCGAGCCACGGAGGGGCAACGGTCAAAGGGAAAACCAACAAAAAGAATCGGACAGGAGACATGTCTATGTTTTGTTTTTTGTGGTTTGACATGGAGGCCAAAAGCAACATCAAAACCAAAACAGAGATTCAGAAAGGAACATCGGTGTTTTTTTTGTGGTTCGATGTTTTTGTTTGTTTGACATGGAAGAAAGGAACTTCTGAGCCTTTTTTGTGACTTGAAACTTGCGAGCCGGAAGGATGCCCGCTGATTTCCGGGGCTTCAGTTTCAAGCCAAGCTGGGCTGGGCTTTGGTTTTTAAACCCAAAACGGGGGGCCAGGCAAGGGCACCTCGAGATGCGGATCCCAATGGACATGGTCGAAACTCGGGTTCGCTTGCTTGGTGGTTGACACAGGTTGATGGTGCTCCAGACTTGTAAAAAACAAAACGAGAAAAGGAATTCTCGACTTTTTGCCTTTTTCTGTTCATCTTGTCGAGGACGGAAAGCTTCTTTGTCCTGAGCCAATGGCAAGCGTTCGGAGGCGCGGCTCTTTATTTTCTTGAGACAGCAAGAACCTTGGGCCCAGCAAGAATGAGCCAGAAGGATTCATGGTCCAGATCTTAGTGAAATAGCAGCATGCATTTGCACAATAACTTTGAAGGCTTTGAGGGGAAAAGGGCCCCAATCGAGGCTTTTCCAGGCACCTCAGTCCAACCAAGGTCAAATGGGGACCACGCCAGGCGAGTGAGTCGCCTGACAACTTGGGGCCCTAAAAGGAAGGCCTAGGGACCTGCGAAAGGTGAATTTTTGGACTGGGCTGTGGGTTTTGGTGCCCTCGAGTTTCGGCTTGTGCCTTTGGGGTCTTTCAATTGTGTCCGGGGAGTTGGCCTTCACAATTCACCGGAAAGGGGCCTTCTTGGGTTTTCGGTTCTTTGTATCGGTTTACCAACGTCGATGCGTGAGAGAGCTTGTCAAAAGATGCAGCAAGATTGGTTTCGAATATGATCGTGTTAGATTCCGCATGCCGCTGAACTCCTTTTCTCGGAGCGTATTACTCCATGGATTCCAACTCATCGGCGCGTTCCTCACTCTCCTCGTCTTCCTCGTCCTCCTCTTCTTCCTCCTCCTCATCAGCATCCTTGCCAGGGCGCTCGATCGCTTGCTCCGGACAAGAAGCCAACGATCGGGGCAGAAACAGTAAAGTGTCAAACACGAACGCAAGAGATAGCAAGTCTAAGTGAGCAAAAGCAACTTGATAAACCCAGAACATTGGTCGCTGAAGGGAAACCCCAGGAAACCTCCGAGCTTCCGCGGCGAACGGGGTATCTCTCTTTAGCTATGAGCCTCCCTGGCCCTTTAACCCGGTTCTTAGGCTGTGCCAAAGAGACCCCCCCCTACAAGCAAGCCTTTGAGCCTTCCATGTCCCGAACCCCGAATGGACCATGGACAAATTAAATTTGATCGAACCCAATGTGGCTCCTAGCCAGGCCAAGAAGACCTTTGCCGCGATAAAACCCGCCGATACGACTGTGATACGAATTGTTCGAACATGGGGCCATGGCGGAAAGTACGGACCTTTGACAAACAATTCTCAGGGTTGATCGCAGTTTCACGTTTGTCTCATTCCGCAACGCGGGAGAGTAGCCAGTGGGAAAACTGTCAGTGTTCATAAGGTTAAAACCTACTTCGTGCAAAACTAGAGGGCCGCCGGGCAACCAAGATTTGGACAGAGCTCAACAAACATTGCCAGCACGGCTGTCCATTCATTCTTGGGAACAATCAGCCTTGTTCGGCGAAGGGTCAACTTGAGCAGGGATCCTTACATTATACACCTGAACATTGCCTTGTAAATGGTGGTTTCCCTTTATTTTGGTGTTTCAAATGGGCAAAATGTATTTAAGGCGCCCTGTTGAGTTGGAACCCCAAAGTCAGTGTCCTCCTCCAACGAGTCAGAGTCCACGTTGATCACATCCACATTGCCCGCGTCGCCGCCTGCCTCGCTGTTGGGGCGACTGCCCGCGTCTAGAGCCTTCAGGATCTCCTGACCCGGTCGGTTCCTTATGGCTTCCCCGGTTTGTCGGGGATGTCCGTTTTTGGTAGTGGATAGGATTGCTTTTTGTGTTGTCCATAGTTTTCTTCCATTTGGTTAAGACTCCTGGCAAAAATACACATATTTCCGGCAGTGATAGATTCCCTTTAAAGCCAACAGGGGAAATAAGACATATTCTGATGCAAATGGACGTTTTGTGTAACTTGCTGATTGGATGCCATCTTCTTTTTGGGGGTTGCGTTTCCAATCCGATTCTCCAAAAAGCCAATGCGCCTTGGACCAAACCTTTTTGCAAAGGGACGGATTACCAAGTGCCTCCCGGGCGTTTCGCCACTGTAGGCAAGCCTTCAGCGCTTTCCTCTTGTTGTTCTACGGGGGGTGCCCCCTTTATTTGTTATACAAAGAAGTGGACACCCTGGGTTCACCCACCTTCCTTTGGATGCGAGCTGTTTTTCTTTTCCGGGGAAACAACAGGGGACCCCTGCATGTGTTTCACGCAAGCGCGACATGTTCAAAGCAAGCCCCTCTGCAAACCATGATGCTCTCCCCCAGGAAACAGAGCCGTCCGTGGAAACTGATCCCGCGCTAGAAGTTGACCTTGGTGAAGTGGACATCCAAGCACTCAACAGAAACAAGCGAAAAAGCCGTCCAGGGATGGCTGGGAACCACCAAGAAAGCAGAAGGATGCCGCCACCGGCTGCCACTTGGCTTTTGGTTCAAAGCGTCTGACTCCGCGCTCTGTGCGCGCGGAAGGGCACGTGTGGACCTGCCCGACTTCAAACGCACGTGTTTTTCGTGCGAGCTGTACATGCAGATTGGACCGAGAAATTGCCCGCCTTCAAATGCAGGAAGTCTTCGCATGGGGAGGCAAGAGGATGCTGGCATCCCCCCTCGAATCTCAATCGCAGATTTCTGTACATGGTTGGATCCTCCTGGAAAACCGGCAACCGCATGATTGAAACGCGAATGCGGATGAAGGGGGCAAGGCCCATCTTCCAGAAGCTCCAAATCTGACCCAGCGTTCGGCAAGCAAAGAAGCGAGAATTGGGTAGGAGCGGGGATGAAAAGGCCAGATCCCAGATAGCGGTCCCAGTCTTCCGTTTCCCAAGCCTTTCCCCATCCCTCCCTTCCCAGTCTGCTTCTGTGCTTCTTTGCTTCTCTGTGCAGATACGTGTCTATAAGGGTCACTCACTTGCGAAGAAGAGGGCCGTGCGTCTTCTCAAACGTCTGGACTTGCCTTACAGCAAAACGAAATCCACATGGCACTCCTGGTTCTGACGGCACCACACGTATGGGCCGGTGGCCAAACAGGGTTTTAAAGGAAAGAGACGCTGGACAGTACAGTTTTCCATCACAGGGTGAAGCAATTAATTCACGCTGAACATCGACACCCAAAGAACGAACCCTGGTCCTCTGCCTGAAAAGTTCCAAGATCAGACCTAAAACCAATCTTCCCAAGCATCATTGATGTCACCAAACCAGGGAACAGCCCCTGATCAATTGGATAAGCTATGCAGTCAGGGCTCGCTTTTTTGTCCCCACAGCAGATCGCCAAGAAAGAAAGACATCATTCTAGGGGTACCTTCCCCATTCTGAACCCAGGGATCCTTCCTTCTAGAAAACCTCCGGGAACCCAGGGAAAACGGCTCCGCTTTTTGGAAAGCACGATGGTTGAAAAGAATGGACAAGGAATCACCCCTTGGAATCATCTTGGCGAGCTCACTTCCTGAGTGGGATTGCCAAAACCGAGTCCAAATCGCTGGCTTTACCGCTAGAAGGGTCTTCCCAGAGCGCTCAACGTCCAACTCTGGGTGTGAGTCGATCCAGCTGGCTTCCCTTGCTCCGCACTCCCGGGGGCAACGAGAAACTCCCCCGCCTTTTCTGGGAACTCAACCAGCAGAAGGCTCCAACTTCCTTCAAAATGGCCCTTGGCCGGGCTATGAGCCGAACAAACACGGGACGAAATCCAGCCAAGTCTGGCAATGTTTGGAGGAAATCAAGGGGCTGGTTTGGACTCCACATCGATCCGGGCGTCTTGAGAGGATCCTTGGCCTTTTTGGGGGCTGCGTTTGTTTGGGGGGCCCTTTTTTGGGGTTGGTTCAACAGGAGGCCAAAAGGAAAGCCACGTTTTGTTTGTGCCCTACTTTGACTGAACCGGGGTGTGCGTGAGTACTTATGTCTAAACTCCCTTTTTCAGTCTATGGCCATCCGATAGGAGTCTCCAAATTAGACTCCAAACAAGTGGTCCTTTTGGCTTTACCACAAACCAAAACGAGGTTCCACAAATTTCGAGAGCCATTTCGGGGGGGGGGGGGGGCGGGTGAGACAGGGGGGAAAAACCACGCCCAACACACGCCGAAGCGCGCTGCGGAAAGCGCCGGCTGGTGTCTCAAGTGCTGCGATCCAAGTGGTCCGACGTCCTGCGTCCTCTCCTTAGTCGACCGAGGCCCGACTCCCCAACCGAAAGAACCGCCCAATGTTTTTCGCCCACCCCAAGAAACCCACTTGGTCCAAGCCTAGATTGGAGGGCTTGGTTCCCATTTATGCTGGGAAAGAGTTCCGACTCCAAAATTGAAAGCACCGCCCATTTGCAGGGGGAAAAACGTCCCCCTGCCGGGAGTTTTCTCAAAAGGAGATTCCTCGAGTGCGAAGGGTTGGTTTCAGGAGCAACGCGTGGCACTTCGATGTGTTGTTTTGGGGGCTTGCAACTAAAAGGACATTAGGGGTTGCACAAAAATGAAATATCTCCAAAAGGAGCACGCCGGAAAGGAGACAGAAAAACCCAGGGCACCTGCCAATGCAAATCCAAGATAAAAGGCATTTGGAAGACTGACCGGGGACTTCCGCCAAAGCCAAAATCTCCAAAGGCAACCCGGCCTCAGGGAAACCCGCCCAAACAAGAATATACCCCGGTGATGTCCCCAACTTTGCACCCTTCCCGAACCCAGCGATCTGCCCCAAACCGCGCAAAGGAGCCGATTTCTCGGCCTATTAACCCTAAAGCTTCCAGGAGGACATAAGGTGCAACTTGTCTGGAGCAAACAAAAAGAAAGAGAGAGGCGGAACTCCGTTCAGGACCGAGTCACCCTGGTTCTTCGCAGCACATCCTCAGCGTGCTCCAAGATCTCATCGTAGTTGGACTCAGTGCCCGCCAGCCTTGGACGAAAACCCGTTTCGCAAGAGACGCGACTCGAACACTGAGGGAGGAGACACGGGGCTACTAGGGACTTGAAACATCTTCGAAATCCTCAAAGTGAGGGACTGGTCCGACTTGACTTTCTCTAAGCCTCGACTTGACGGCTTGGACTTTTTCTTGACCTTCGCTGTGATACCGAGGCGGGTCAACCCCCCTGCACTTCAAAGGAAGGATTCGCAAGGTCGCAGATCTTCTAGGGTGTTGCTGTTGCTGTTGCTGTTGCTGTTGCTGCTGCTGCTGCTGCTGCTGCTGCTGCTGCTGCTGCTGCTGCTGCTGCTGCTGCTGCTGCTGGTGCTGTTGCTGCTGCTGTTGCTGTTGCTGTTGCTGTTGCTGTTGCTGTTGCTGTTGGCATTGTTGTACTAGTTGCAGTTGTTGTAGTTGTAGTTGTAGTTGCAGTTGCAGTTGTAGTTGTAGTTGTTGTTGTCTTCGTCGTCGTCGTCGTCGCCGTCACGCTTTCTACTTCGGGTGTATGTGTTTCTTGGGGTTTCCTACCCGTTTGGGGGTGGTTTGAAGGGAAATTAGAAGGTTAACATACATATGTACATATATACACCATTTTGCGGGTCGGATAGATGGCCATTTGGGTTTGTGTCCTATTGGTGACCCCCAGCATGCTGGTTTTCCTTTTGGTGTCCCTTTAACCAAAATTGAAAGGGTCCCCTCGAAATAAGGCACACCCATTTTCTGCGCAGGATGAAACAAAACAACAGCAGGATACCTCATATACAACCAAACATGGAAGCACAAAGACAAGAGGAACATCATCTTCTAAAAAAGTGATTACGCTTCCATGTTTGTTGGTGGTAGTATGGCTAAATATGTTGATTGCTTTGTAGCACGAAAAGCCTTTGATCCCCAACCCTATCTGGCAAGGCAGCATCTCGTGGTGTTTCCCGAGCTCGTCAGGAACGATGTAGTGCAAGGCCTTACCGGTGATTCCCAACAAAGAAACACAAAGGGAAAGCAAGCAAACAACAAGAAGAACCTGCACAACAAATAAAACCCAACAGTCTGCCCTAGAAAAAGGACACACCCACTTACAAACATAACTATACTAGGTTTATATATAGAAGTTGCACCCATCTAAACCTTGTATACAAAGAAAACCCACATTCCAATCATAACAACAATCATAGTAACTAATCATTTGTTTTAAAACAAAGAAGAGAGGCAGCTTGGACTCCCTGCGTGAAAAAAACACACACAGCTTTTAAAGGCGCCTTGCTAAGGCCAAGGGGCCGCATGATTCGCCTTGACGTCCTCTGTCCATTGGTCCGTCTCTTCCTCTGCCAGGTCTTGCCTTCGGCGTTCGAAGTGGGATCCGAAAAGGGGCACAGGTAAGGGTCGACAGAGGCAACCCGTTTTGAGGGGGGAAAAAAAGGGGCATCCAGTTTTTGTCCCTCACAAAGAAAGAAAGAAGGGCATTTGTTTGTTTCTTTTCTCCCTTGTCATTTGTTTTTTGTTGGTTGAGAGCCCTGCCCGAACAAGGAAGGAACAAGGGAATTGAAAGGGGCGCCCTGTTGGGTTTGGTGGAAGACTGGAAACACGGAATTGGGACCCGCCCCCCCCCCCCCATTGCCCCAGCGGATGGATGTGTTTTTGACACCCTGTGTTTGTTGATGGTTCTGCAAGGGAAATTTCAAACCCCTCAAAACTGCCCAGGTGATATCCCCGCCCCAAATCACCCCAGAGCCTTTTGGGCAGAGACCAAATTCCTCGCTGAGTCAGCTGCTGGATTTGGAAAACCCCGCGAAACCGAGGCCCGGCGGATCCGGGTGATGCCGGGTGATCGAGGGAAACCCAAGGAGACCTTCGGCTTACTTTGGGCGAACCGAATTTCTCAGTCGCCCGGTTCGGACCCAGAAATCAACGGTTCACCTTTTGAAGGCCAGGCCTAAAACACAACTTGGACCAAGAGAAAAGAAACCACAGGGTCAGATTTGTGGACGGCTTCAGATTTTGAGGGTACCCACAGAATTCTTTTATTTTTTTTCTGGCACCCTGCCCATTTTGGGGGCTCCGAATCCTAACTAAAATTGGCACGGCCCCAATTTTGAAGGGACCAAGCTCCGTCCAACCTGTAAGGTGAAAGGAAAAGGAGTTCCGAACGCAACGGCCGCTCTGGAGGGCGGTATCCCGAACGACTCTTGAACTAATTCGATTCCTGTCATTTTCCCCTATACATATATGTATATGTGTAAATATAAACGTGCTCTGTAGATTGAAGCCCGAACATGCGGAAGAAAAAACAAACGCAGAAATGGAAGGACAATTGGAACCACCAACAATGCTTGCCAACATGGGGAACACTTGCAAGAAACTAAAAAACCAGATGGACATGCGGCCCAAAAGGAATCGCTTGTGCAAGTTTTGGGGGACAAGAGGGACACCTTTTTTTTGTTGGTTTGTGAAAGGAAACCCACCCGACCATGTTAGACGCCGGGCCGGCACAGGTTTGGCAAAGGAATCGGCCATCTGTCCGAGATGCATGATGTGCGGCAAGAAGTAAGGCACCGCTGCCAGCCTGCTGGGTAGCATCCTTGGTTTGATCCATACGTGAGCATTTGCTTTCTTGCGGGATCAATGAACCCCTCAAAACTCTACGCATCGGGGTATGTGTGTCAAAATAGGGGACCTCCAAAATGTTGGTTCTCCATTTTGGCTTCCCTGTAAACCAAGCCCCACATCCCAAATGGGCAACGTGATCAACCACCCTTACTGAAAGGCCTCTTGCCCAAATCATGAGAAATGCCGTAGGACCACATCACATCATCCCAAAAGAGTATCCTCTAAAAAGAAGCCACGCCCATGTGAAGGTCGAAACCATATGGCTCTAGCGCCAAGCCTCAAAGCCGCCATCACCACGAGGCAAAGCGCCAGGATGGGACGTCGCATGGCGAAAAGAGATGCAGGGAGTGAGTCACTGACGGGGATCTTGACAGGAAACTCACGGGCCATCGCAGCGAGGGACTTAATATTTATGAGCGTCCGGGTAACATACATGGGTGATGTTTTTTTGCCACCCCGGCCGCTAAAATGAACACGACCAACAAAAACGAAAAACTTGCCAACAGCTATGAAACACCTTGGTGTGTGACCCGTCGAAAAATGGGAAACAGGCCCGCCTGCAACTTTCCATGATTGTTTCCGGGTGGAAATGTTCCCTACACCCCTCAGGTCAATAACCACACCCACCCACCCACCCACCACCCACCCGGACCTCGGTGATAAACACATGACTGCTTTACCTCTGAGGTGACAACCACCTGGAAACTGTCCCATTTAGAGAAACCGTGTTGCGAAAAACTTGGGAATCGCTCAAGGGCCCCTGGTTCCCAGGCTTAAAAGCTTCAGGAGACTTGACATACGATTCTTGAAGCACTGACGAATACAAATTCACCATCCCCTCACCCCCACAATGAAAGAACCCGTTGTCCCAAATTCATGCTGGACAAGTGAGAGAAACCACCCCTCTCCCGCCTTTTGCACGGATTTCTTGGGCTCCTCAAAAGCTTCTTGCTTTGGACCGTTTTTTGGGGGTGGCGGTTCTCTGAGGCAGCTTTTCCTTTTGGTTCCCAGCCAACCTGAGTCGCGGTTCTGAGGCAATGGGGGGCGCTGGGACCCGTTCTTTGCCGCTCGCTCCCCCCGCCCGCCGGTCGCTCGCGCCGGTCGCTCGCGCCGGTCCTTCAACTCCTCTTCGCCCAACGCGTCGCCCGCCTCCTCCCGCAACGAGGCCAAGGTGGGCCTCGGCTCCTGCGGGAAGCTCTCGGCGGGGGGGGGGGGGGATTTTGCAACCATGAACCCTAATAAACCGATACCCTAAAAGAAGGAGCTTGCAAAATAGACCCCAAGTGTCCACACGGGGGATGGGGGGGAGATGGGGGCGCCGTCTGTTGGGAGCCCAGCGCGAGTGAAAAACCTTTCAAAAGGTGAAGCCGGATAATTTTTAGGAACTCTTAGCGGAAGGTACATGTGCAAATTGGCCTGGTTTTGCGTGACGCCACGATCTTTTGGGGTAGTTTCAAATGGAAAACCACTCGTCTTGGGCCCCTTTAGACACACACAGTGTTATACTACCAACAGGGTCATTTAGAACTAGGTCACGCAGTTGGCCTTGTGGGCTTCAAACCCCTGACATCTGACCAAAACCTTCCCAAGCACCGGTTTGTTTGCCAGGAGAAGCTCCGTACAAGGCGGCACTGGGCTGGCCCTAAAGGCACCGCTGTGATGGAGACTGCAGCCCTGTGATTGCCCTGTGATGGAATCTTTGGCGCTTGCCTGGAAAGTGTGGTGAGTTCCCCGTGTCTCTGCCAAGTTGACCGATTCGCCACTGATACTCTTCTTTTTGTTTTCACAGGGACATGTGGAAACACCCCAGTTGGCAGGCAACACCCGCTCTCAAGATTCCCTGCATTTCTTCCAAGACATCACCTCAACAATAAAAGGACTGTAAATTGGCTACATATTAGGTCGAAAGAACCAAAAGAGAACCGTGCAAGAACAGTGTCATGAAGAAGGTCAAGACAACCTTCTCCAACCGGAGGCTGTTCGGGCGGTAAACAGCCAAAAGGGCAACATCATAAAGCAAGCCGTATATACCATGAGTGGCGTAGATGTTCCGCAGCTCCATAGCAAACACCCGCTCGGAATTTGTAGCTTCAAGTTTGGGCCGAAACGTCAAGCTTGGCCCCTGCCTTTTCATTTCTCCCTGAATCATTCAACAAAAAGGCCCCGATACTGCCTCTTTCAACAAAAAAGACCATGGCATGGCTTCCACGATTTCTCCGTTCGAAACCGGAAAAAATACAAACCCCGGTATCGCATCTAGGTCCTCGAGTAGAGAGGTTAGAATAAGGGCACCAACTTTTTCTGTAGTCTTCCTTAGTAGGGGAACCCTCCCAACCAAAAAGCTGGCGAGAAAGGGCACCAATTGCTGGGGGACCTAGGCATCAGCGGCGACGCCTCGTTCCTCGTAACCCCCCGGCCCCCGCGTGCGCCTCATGGAGTGCCGGGAAGGGCGCCCTCGTGGTTGCGAAGCCAGGCGGAGGCGCGGCCGGCTGGCGAGTGGCACACAAAGGGGAGCTGGGCTGCCCGTTTTCAGATCCCCCGCTAAGACTAGGTCCTGTAGAGAGGTGAGAAGAAGTTGGTACCCGATTTTTGTCTGTGGTCTATTCTAGGGGAACCCTCCCGACCAAAAAAGAAACGGTGAGAAAGGGCACCAATTGCTGGGGGACCTAGAGCTTAACTTGAAGTGCGACAAATGGATCCCCCCCACTAAACCCTAAAAACCTGAACACCTGCGCGGACAGCCTCATTGCGCACATGGCTTGGCACGGCCAGAGGCTTGGCACGGCCCAACTCTCTGGGATGCGCCAACATAACTAGTCTCAGATCTTCCGCTTTTTGGTCTACCCCAACATCTAGACACCAGCATGGGTCCCAGAGTCCGGGAGTGCGCTACGATAGCGGAGGAGGGAACGGGTGTATTTTCGAGATCGAGCGAGCGGAGTGCCTTGCCACCGGTTTCGATTCGATCCTTCGCCGCAGAAGTTTCGATCTCCCGAAAACCGCTGGACCCTTCCAACCGCAAGCGAATGACGCCACGGCATTCTAAAGGCTCCTGCCTATGTCAAGCTCACCGGCCAACAGCACCCTGCACCCCAACAGTTTCTCTTTGTCCCCCTGTTCTTTGCTTGAAGTGCTTGAAGTTGGAACCCCAGCTATAGCTTTCAGCTTTCTGGACAAATGGACGAGACCCCGAACCTGGCTGGGGATAGCAGGGCCAGATTCCTGTGCTAGGGCCTGGCCACATTCCTTTCTTCTATTTGGCTAAGACCCCTGGAAAAAATATAGATGTTTGTCCAGTACTGATAGATTCTCTTTTAAAACGAAGAGGGCAACATAAAACAAATTATTAAGCAAGTGGAGCTTTTGTTGTTTTTGGTTTGTGTTTTTCATCCCTTTGCCCCTTTGCCCCTTTGCCTATAAACAAACGAAGTCCAAGCTTCGCCCATCCCAAATATTTCCAGCCACGTTTCAATGTTGCCCTGAGCTTCCCCAGTTTCCGACTACTCTAGAAAACGGCTATGGATGCGCCTGTTGTGGATTTTTCACCTGCTCTTCCCCCTGTTGTTACTGTTTTGTAATCTTTTGGTACCTAAGTCCTCCAGTAGAGAGGTTGAATAAGGGTCCCAACTTTTTTCTGTAGTCTCTTTAAGTAGGGGAACCCTCCCAACCAAAACAAAGTTGGTGAGAAAGGGCACCAATTGCTGGGGGACCTAGCCAAACCGCTTTCTAGAACCACGCCCGCCTGGTGGACGCTCGGAACACTTGGCTCCTGTGCCGCAAGGCGAATCAATCTCTGGAATGTCTTAGCCTAGATCTTTGGGGTGCACCCCAAAAAATAGGTGGTTCAGGATTTCGTCCATCCACAGTAGGAATCACAAAAAATCGGTTTGGACATTTTGTCCTGTTCATTACTTACATGCGTATCATGATGTGGATGGTTGCGAAATCCGTTCGCACCACTTGGAAACCAAAGAAACCATAACGTTTGTTGGTATTTACAGGGGAAACCTCAGACACCAGGGTTTCCTGGGTGGTGCAGGATTTCGTCCATCCACAGTATCATGGTGTGGTCAAACAATTGAACCATGTTCCCACCTAGAAGGGTTCCATTTGGGGTGCCTATTTGTGACCCGCAGCCATATGAAAAACAGATTCCGTCAACCAACTTCGTCGTGGGAGCGGGACCTTGCGATGCGCGCAGTGTCTGTTCCATGAGGGGGGGAAGGAAGGAGCAGGCCCCATTGGAAGGGTATCTTCAAATCATGCACGCAGCCTGAAGATATGAAGTCCTTTCTGGACCCCAGTTTCAAAAACAATGACTGCTGGAGGGCGCAAGCAGAAATTCCGAAAGTGAGATATCGATGTTACCCGAATACAACCTGCAATCTTCGAGCGTGGCTCCAGAAGCATTGAGCTAAACAACCCCTTTTTGGGGTGATTTTACATTAAAGATTAAAGGGACCCCAAAAGGAATCTATCGTGGGGCCCATATCATTCCATATAGGACTCATAAGGTCCAAGTGTGCTGCCAACAGAAGCTTCCTCGCTGTCGGTTGCTTCTTTGGTTCCGCTCATTGTGAGCCAACCACGTAGCCGACCGTTGCAAAAATCACTCAAGAATCGCCACGAGGGTTGTCCGAGGAGGGAAACACCATGGTTAACTCACAGTGCTTAAGCAACTAAAACGAGAGCAACCTATGCTTGGTTGGGGTCTAGAAGGAAAAGCACTCATAAAAGAGTCGGCATTTGAGCTACTCAGTGCAAGAATTAAGAAGGCAGCTGCAGCCATTTATTCTTGGGATTATCACTTATTACTAACCTTCATCTACCCGGGTTTTGATTGTGGCTCATGTCAACCTTGAAGTCGACGCTTCACATCCTGACCAGTTCGCCCCCGACACCGTCTACTTCCATTTGCTTCAGTCCCTGGCAAAAAGACATACTGTGGATGGACGAAATCCTGCACCACCCAAGAAGCCCTGGTGTCTGATGATTCCCCTGTACATACCAACAAACGTTCTGGTTTCAACCATGGTTTCCAAGTGGTGCGAAATGGATTTCGCGTTTTCCATCCACCGTATTTCCCCCAAAATTCTACTGCAAATGGAAGCCCCCAAACTAGCTGCGCCACCCCCCTTTCCTCTTGGCAGGGCCAGAGCAACAGCGGAGACCAACGCTAACGCAAACGGAAGCACACGGCCCAAGCGCTCGAGCGAGATTTCCCGGCCTCCGGGAACCTTTCGGCTCGCTGGGAGGCGGCCAGCCAACCGCCCGCCGGCGCCTCGCTCGCTCGCGGGGTACCAAGGGGTGGCTCGCTCGGATCCTTCGAAACTTCTGGGGGGTGAGCTGTGGGGAGGTATCCTGGGCGGGCATGTAATGAGGTAGACTGGCTTTCCCTGGAAAGCTTGCATGGATGTCTTAAGACTGGGGTCATGGTTTTGACGGCTGGGGCTTATCCAGGTCAGAAAAAAACACTCATGTCCCTTTAACCCACCACTTGGGGGGTGACTTTGATCATGGTAAAGTCATGAAGCCAGAACTTGGCGGTTCGGTGATCCCTTGCTAGCAGATAGCAGAAAAAGTCCCGGCAGCACTCAATTTTACAACTTCGGACTGGACCAGCGTGGGATGGCACAGAGTAGCCATGGGCAAACCAAACAATTCCTTAGCTGCGAACAGACCCTAAATACTTGAAAATGGCTCTCATGGGCAAAAAAAAACACTTGCTGGTCAGCAAGTGTAGGAAATGAGGGAGAGCCCCCTCTTAACCATCCCCTTATGGTTTCCTTGACGACCACCCCAAACGGCTCATTCCATCCCTTCCTCCAGCCTACGTCCCATCGACCCTGCAGCACAAAAAAACAAGAGGCTCAGATTCGATTTCGGATGGGTGTGGGTCAAACTTTGGGTAACCCCCAAATGGGCTGCGCGGAAAAATGGGGGCACACCCAAACATGTGGTCTACCCTGAAATATGTCTTAAGATTGTTGACGCAAACTTGGTTGACGTTGGAAGGGGAGCAATACAATATTGTTTAGCAGTTAAGTGGGGATTTCCCACTAAACCACAATAAGCAAAAATGTCTTAAATGTTTCCCAACAACAACCATGCATTTTTTCCCCAAACAGTGTGTCCACTGAGGGGGTTCTTAGGAGTAAAGGCCCGGTGCAAGATCCAGGTGCCCGGCCTGGCCTTCAGACTGAGGGACTCTTTTAAACTGCGCTGTTGAACATGGAGTGGGGTTCCAAGGCACTCCACATCTATCCCCATTGCTCCAAGGCAGGGACGTGGGAAAGGGAATCCACTTCTGTGATACAAAAGGCCTTCACAAAGACTACCCCCCCCCCCCGTATAAAGGGGGAGATTCCCAAAAGTATCACAGAAGTGGTTGGCTAAACCCCGAGTGATCCCACAATCCCGCTCCAAGGGAACTCCTTTAACCCAACAAACAAAAACGCATCTTGCGCCTTTCGGCCTGGATGAACCTCTGGCCAGGCCGAAAGGGGCGAAAGAATTAGAACGTGGGTTTGGGGGTAGCATAGAAAGTGGGGACATGATGTGAGTGGTTATTCCTCACTTCCTGAGTGGGGCCAGACAAGGTCTACCCTTTTTCTTTGCCACGACCCCGAGCCCCGAAAAAGGTGACGAAGGTCCGAGCAACGGAACCCAGGGGGGGAAGTTCTTCAGCCTCCTAGCAATTCTTTGCCACTCAAATCCGGCCCAAACCCCAAAAAAGCCCCGAAAGTCCGAGTTTCGGGACTCAGGGAGCTACCATCCATCATCCAGCTGGCTCTCGGATTTGGCCAACAGTCCTGCCTCATGCGCAGCCACCGGAGGCAGCGGCGCTCGATTGGAGTGCGCGGCCATCGGAGAGGTGTGTGCCTAAGCACAGCTTCCCACTGAATGGTGGTTGGTGGTGTGGTGGTGTGGTAATTTGCAGGTTTGGTGGTTTGGTGGCTTGGTGCTTTGGTGGCATTTACCCAGCAAGAAAGTGTTCAAATCTCCAAACCACCAATCCAAACCACCAATTCGGGGGGTTACCTGTGGCAGTGAGAGCCGGGACTCCCGAAATATTTGCGCCTGAACCTGACCCGGTCAACGAAGACCAAGTGAAACCTCATGACTGATCGAAGTGTGACAATTACAAAAGAACTAAAAAAAATAAAATAAATCCAAACTTACTCAGCACACCCAAAACTGAAAAAGGGTACCAACCACAAGCCCCGAGTCAAAAATACAAATGCCAACCAGCGAACATTGGCGAGAAAGCACATTTTTGTCAAAAGATCGAAGCCTTCGGTGTGACTTAGGCCATGGAATCTGGGATGAAACCTTAACCATCTTGGAACCATGAGAAACCATTGCTTGTTCGTATTTACAGGGGGAATCATCGTTGTAGGGTGTCTTGGCGGTGTAGGATGTCGTCCATCCACAGCATGACTTGGATAAACCAGGCACCAACTGCAGGATTTGGTCCTGAGGGAATCCATCGCCTCGAAGCAGGGCTGTTTTGGACCACCTCCGCACCAATACGTGCTTGGGTGCTCGCCTAACTTGTAAGTTGTCAGGAACCTGGGTGAAAACCCACTTATAGGCTCCCCGAAGTGGAGATGAGTGGGTCATAACACTAACTGTGCGAATCGAACATCCAAGCAGAGCTCAGCAATAGAATCTGATTTCAGGAAGGCGTAAACACCTTCGCCAAGTTCCACAGTACTGGTCCAATTATTGCTCTGAACCCAATTGGAAGAGTCCAGGTGCGAAACATTGTTTTAAAAATTCCTCCAAGTTGATGTGCCCAACACCAGGCAAATCCACCAAAATCACTGCATGACTAGCTCAAGCCCTTTTTCCCTGCAGGTGGTTGTTCCAAGCAAAGAGTTGCCAAGGCCTTGAGGCGGAAGGTCTGTGTGCAGAAAACACGGACTTTCCTTCTAGCCGTACCTCCTTTTCCACGTTGGATCCTCCAGTTGCAAACATCTGGACACATATTCTCTGCAAACAGTGTCTGGAACCAATCTGTTTGGGTGTGCCTATGCCTTAGGGTACCCATTTCTTGGTGTTCAAGGGAAATCATCCGGAAAACCGAAGCCATTTTGGGGCTCTCCTGGAGAAAAAAAACCATGCCCATTCGGGATGCTCCTGTGAGTCATGAACCAACTAGGTCAACCAGGGATCGCCATCGATTCTTGACAACAACAAATTGGACCTCTCATAAACGCCCTATGAAACAAGACCGAACCCGTTGAATCCCCAGCGATTTGGTAAACCAAAACAACCCAACATTGGCCACCTGTCCTCCTCGTATGTCTCCTGACTCCGAAGCCATGCGACTGGGACCGAAGCGGTCATGTCCGCGGCCTGCGGAGGGCCGGAAGCTCTGAAGACGATGGAGATCTGGACTCCCCAAAAATGGATGTTCAGAGTCTGACTCATGTTCAGTCCCGGACAAATATGAAGTGGAGATCCCAGAGATGTGCCGCATTTCTCTGACTCCCCATGAGCATGGGCTCCATGACCATCCCCAACCACAAACAAGGTCAAGGTTCTTCGCACCTGTGCACACGTGTCTCAAAGAAAACAACCACATGGCACAAGGGACACAGGAAAGCAAGCGGCAAGCCAAACCCGGTACAGCCTGACGCAGGATTACAACATACCACAACCGCTCCTTGCACCTGTCGATCGGGTCTGTCCTTTGCTCACCTTCAACCGGGTTATGATTGCGGCATCGAAATCGAGCCTAAGCTGCCCAGCCCAAGAAAGCGTACCAAGCCTATAGGATTTGGAGATCGGTCGCTTCATTTCTCGGCTCGGCCTGACCCGTTCAATGGGTAACAAATGGCTTCCCTGATGCAAGCATGATGGTCCTGTGGTTATTAGATTCTTGGGATAGAAGTAATAGTCTCAAAACGGGCGGGAGCAACGCAAAGCGTGTCCTTTTCTGGGAGTCCAAACATGCGAGAATGCAAAGTGCCTAGCGCCCAAAGCAAAAACCGCCGTGCCTGTTGCGCACCTTCTTGTTGCAAACGGGGATCGATCCGCCAGAAAGACTGTTGCAGCTACCATTTTGAGGAAGTGGCCGAAGCTCACGAAAACCCATGGTGTCCCCCAATATGGTCACCCTGATCTATGTCTCAAATGTGCCCTGCTGCCATTTGCTTAAGCCCCCTGGAAAAATACAAATTATTTCCAGAAGTGAAATCGATTCCCTTTAAAACCAACAGGGAAAAAAAAAACACATCTTCTTTTCAGCACATGGAAGCCTGGTAGGCCGGCGTCAAAAGACACTTCTTCCCTCCCGCCGCGGGCCCTCTTGAGGCGTTTTTTTTTTTTTTCTGCCCGCTCCGAGAGAGGGACGGAATGAGTTGCATGGAATGGACCCGGAATCCCTGGGCGCATTCCCACATTCCCTCCTGAGCACGGAAAACTGCTCCTGGAGAGTTGGGAACTGGCGGCACTCTGTGCCGCTGCTTTCGCAAAGGGCGCCCCGGGGCGGTTGCAACATCTTCATGACACAACCAGACCCCATTCGGCCACCTGAACATGGGCGCGCGTGTCTTTTAAGGGCACCGCTTTTTGGTTGGTTGTACAGGAGAACCAAAAGGAAAGCCTCCATTTTGAGGGTGTCCCAAAAGAAACACGCGCCCAAGAGGTCGTTCAAAGAATTTGTGCGTGGTCCAAACTCACGTGAGTTTTCCCAGAATGGGACTGCCCAAATTTCATTTTTGGGGTCCCTAGGCACTGACCACCCCTTCTTGGGCCATGGCACACATCCATGACCCACGACAACAAGCACGCCCTCAGACCCTCAGGCCGCAGACCCCTCATCCGCGGTTTCGCGTGGCGTCATCTGCGAGCAAAGCCACGATGCGATCGTGACCGCTCTCTGCAGCGTGCTGCAAAGGTGTTCGTCCATCCTTGGCCAAACAGATCCGACGGATCGAGCCGGAGGCTTGCTGAGAAGACAAAACACAGGAAAGCAACAAAAAGCGCAAGACATCGGCAAACAGCGGGTGTCTGGGTTACACATCAGAAAAATAAGGAAAGTTAAAGGGGGCAAAAGGTGACCTAGGTCTGGCGATGGTTCGTTATCTGGCTTGTTCATGTCATCTCCTCTCAGTAAGCAACGCACCACAGCCTCGTGGCCATTCATAGCAGACACGTGAAGAGGGGTGCAACCACCTCCTCAGCTCAATGGCGAAAAGAATCGGCAGCTTGTCCTGTGGGTTGATGTTGAAGGGAAATTCACCTCGTTTAATAAACGACCTACTTCCTAGTGGGAAGCCCAAACACTGGACAAGTGTCCACCCTGGATAAGTCCAAACACTAGTGTCCAGGCTAAAACGCTGCCATAAGCACTCACCACGACTCGAAATCAACTTCCAGTGGGTTGGCAAAATAAGTCCGAACTCTTAAAATGGTCCAAACACCAAAAGTGACTAAAAGTCCGTGAACTCAGGAAGTGAGGAACTCCTTTCCAAAAAAAGAAGTGTGTCACTGGGCAAAGCCGCCATCAGCTCTGGTGTCAGCATTGGCTTCCAGCAAGCGCCGCACAACTTCCTCACGCCCAGCCATTGCGGCCCAAAGTAACGGTGTGCGACCGTCACAGTCCTTGACCAGACTTACTTGGTTGACGTTGGAAGGGGAGCAACAATTTAAATTCTAGCAGTTAAGTGGGGATTTGCCACTAAAACACAATAAGCAAAATGTAAAATGTTCCCCAGCAACAACCATGCTTAGACCCCTGCAGAAAGTGACAACTTCTTGCTCTTAACGGAACCTGATGGAAAACCCACTTTTGCGAACATTGCGAAATGCCTCTCTTTTTTTTTGGGGGGGGGGGGTAACCCCAATGTGGGTGGTTCTGTTGTTCTGGTGCCCTTCTACAAACCACCTTCATTAAAAAAAAAAAAAAACGGGTCCCCGAAAGGAAAAACAACAACCACCAAAGATGGTAAGCCTTTCTGGCAATGAGTCGGTCTTGTTCTTGTCGGCCCCGGCTTTCAGCAACCAAGCCACGATGTCATGGTGGCCTAACAGGGAGCCAAAGACTCCGCAGAACCCATCTGCACATCGAATCCCAAGACGGAAAAAAAGAAAAAGAAAGGCGAGCCCCGAAGGCAGAACCCGAGTTACAGGCGTCCAATGTGTCGTTTTCCGAAGTACAAAGTGGCGCAACCGACCGGCGGGAAACCCCGTGAAACTGAACCAGATACGAAAGAAGAACACAATGAAAACACGCGATTCATTTGAAACCCACAGAGAGCCATTAGGAATTGGACTCCACTTTTGGGGGTTCTCGCCTTTGGTTTCCTTGAAGGGGTCCTCAATGTGGGACACCCCCACAAATGTTTAGATCAGGGGACGCCAAAGTGTTTGGAGCGAAATGCTGTCTGGAGACTTGTCCTGAGATCGGACAACCGGAGCCTCTTTCCCAACATTCCTCTGATTAGACTCTCAGCAGTGCAATATGCGAGGATGTGACGAAGCTTTTGCTCAACTCTGCGACACCAAATCAGATGTTCCGAACGACCAACAATTGGAAATGGGTATAAACAACAAGAAGTTGGGGGGGGGAGGGTTGGGGTTTAGGGTTTAGGGTTTACTTAGATGGTCTTGGACTTGTCTAAATGGTTCGTGGTCATAGGAGACTTACAACCATTGTAAGTGGGTTACAACCAGGGTTACTACCCACTTAGAGTTTTCTCCCAGACCATCTAAGTAGGGTTGGGGTGGTACCGGGGGTATCCAACAAACCGCCCCAACATTGTTCTGTTGGACCGCCCCTTCGCCTAGACGCGCTGCATGGTGCAGAGGCCCGCACCCATCATTGCCCGCCTTGTCCTTGTCGGCTCCGGCCTGGGAGAGGCCGAGCCGAGAGAAGCCATGCGGCAAAGGCAAAAGCCAAATCGGTTAGCCCCCAGTGAACATCCGAAAAAAAAAAAAAAAAAAGAAAAAAAAAAAGAAAAGAAGAAGAACAAAAAACACTAGAATGGGTTCTAAGATGGGTGCACCATAAAAATGGGTTCTAAGATGGGTGGTGAGTTCACCTATGAACCAAAATGGGATCCCGAAACGGTTTGCACAACCACTGCCATTTTCCAGCACAGGAAATGACTGGGAAAAGCACCGATTCCTTACCTAGGTCCTCCAGTAGAGAGCTTAGAATAAGGGTACCAACCTTTTTTTGTAGTCTATTTTAGTAGGGGAACCCTGCCCCAAAAAGGGTAAAAGGGCACTACTGGGGGACCTAGTTACCTGACCAAAAACAAACAACATGGACACAGGATTGCCTTTGAACAACCCAGCCTGAAGTAGACAACTCACAACGCCGTGTTGTCCATCGAAGGCTGCCATTTGCAGAGCAGTGCCCCCATCATTGTCTGCCTTGTCCTTGTCAGCACCAGCTTCCAGCAAGCACCGCGCAACGGCCTCGTGACCATTTGCGGCAGCAAAATGCAAAGGCGTGTGCCCATTACATTCGATCACGTCCTTGTCCGCCCTTGCCTTAAGCAAGCGGACCACAACATCCTTGTGGCCTTCAAGGGAAGCAATATGCAAAGCCACACCTCCATCATTGTCGGCTTTGTTCATGTCAGCACCAGCTTGCAGTAAGGAAGAAACAGATTCTTCATGACCATTCATGGCCGCACAATACAAAGGTGTGCGCCCGCCATTGTCGATCTCGTCCTTGCCTGCATCAGCTGCTAACATGCTTTGCAAAACTTTGTGGTGACCATTTGCAGCAGCACTATGCAAAGGCGTTCGTCCGTAGTGATCTGCCTTGCTCTTGGCGCCAGCTTCCAGCAAGCGACATACCTGACTTGGACTCTGGAACAAGCTTACTCGTTGTTACCTAGTTAAAATGGGGACATGAAGGAAAACCAAAAAGGCAAACTGTTCAAAAGGTGAGCCTTTGATCTGCCGATGATACAACTGCGCAGTGGTCATACCATGCAGCACAGTGCAAAGGAGTGCGGCCGCCATTGTCAGCCCGGTCCTTGTCAGCGCCGGCTTCCATTAAGCAGCGTACCACCTGCTCACGACCATTCCTGGCCAGAAGAGTAGGGTACTCGGAAGGTCATGCCACCTTCCATTTGCTTAAGAGAAAAATCAACACATTTCCAGTAGTGATAGATTCATTCCCTTTAAAACCAACAGATCAGATATTCTTAAGCAAATGGAAGTCGTGGGATTCTGTTTCACGCTCAACAAGCACAAAAACGCCATGTTCATCATGTTGCTTGTGTCCAGGTTCTGTTCTCAGATTCTTCAACCATACAATAACAAGCGGGTGAAGAGCTTTGGAGGAAGGGCACAAATTTCAGATTCTGCTTTTGCCAAAAGTCACCTTAACCATAACACATACTGTGGATGGACGAAATCCATTTCGCACCACGAACTGAAACCATGGTTGAAACCATAACGGTTTGTTGGTAACGTTGGGGAATCATATCAGACAGGGTTTCCGAACGCTGCGATTTCCGGATTTCGCTTTTCCATCCGCAGATATTTCCCGAGATCCGACTCCTGGCCGCCAAGAGCGCGGGAGATTGCCCATTGTTGTCGGTCTTGTCCTTGTCAGCGCCCGCCCGCAGCAGCAAATGCACGATTCCAAGATGGCCATTCACCTTCACACGACTCGACCAGACTGGCAACCCTTGGCAAAAAAAACGTCCTTCTGCGAGAAAAAAAAATGGCTTAGAGTATGAACCCAGGTCAACCAGAGCTACTAGGTCCTCCAGTAGAATAAGGGTACCAACTTTTTTCTGTAGTCTATTTTAGAAGGGGAACCCTCCCCAATGGGTAAAAGGGCGCCTGCCTGGGGGACCTAGATGGACCTAGGCTGATGTTTAACCAACCAAAAATGAACGCCCAGTCGGCCCTGGAAACCAAGGCACCAAACGGGAAAGGCCAATGTTTTTTGCCAGGTCACGGCGGCAAACTGCAGGGGCGTGCGCCCGTCGTTGTTGGCCTTGTCCTTGTCAGCTTTACCTTCCAGCAAGCCTTGGTGCTTCGTGTTTTTTTCTTTGTACAGGGTAACCTTTTCGTGGGATACGCGATACACTCTGCACTTTCTGAATGGATTTGATTTGCTAAAAGCAACTCAAGCTGTCTATTTATCACTACAAGGGCACAAACCCAACAAGTTATCAACTCACTTCCTGAGTAGATTGGCCAAACCAAGTCCAATCTTGTTTTTTGGCGCCAAAATGGTCCAAACCCCTTCAAAGCGACTCAAGTCCGTCCGAGTTCTGGAACTCAGGGAGCGAGCTTCAAAATACTACTGTGGATGGCCACGAACTGAAACCATGGGAATGAAACCATAACGGTTTGTTGGTATTTACGTTGGGGAATGAATCATCAGACACCCGGGTTTCTGAACGCTGCGATTTCTGGAGTTCGCATTTCCATCCACAGTATCAAGCGCCTTTTGGCCAAGCCGAGCAGCGATTCACCACTTCCTGGTGGCCGTTCATGGCTGCCACCAACAGCGGTGTTTGCCCGTGCCTCGCGGCCTTGTCCTGCGCTGGGCCAAACCGAAAAAAACACACACAACACCGCGGATTCGCAGCTCTGCAGGTCTCAAAATATGGGGAAAACATTTGGAATGGTGGGGTTTTGCTAGGACAATGTTTGGAATGGTTGGGTTTTGCTAGAAAACGTTTGGAATGGGTTGGTGTTTGCGAGGTCCATCCCAAACGAAGTCGACCAAAAAGAAGAACCAAAAAGCGAGTGGCGCCCCGAAGTTGAATGGACTGTCCTTGTCAGCTCCGGCTTCAAGTAAAGTGCGTACAACTTCCTCGGCCAGACTTAGACTCGCGGTAAAAGTTCCAAAAGTTCACACCTCCCCTGCAAATAAACATATTTCCAGTAGATTCCCTTCGGAACCAAGAAGGAAAACATAACAAACAAAGGTTCAATCAAATACAGGGAACCTTACACTATGCACCTGAACATTGCCTCGTAAATGGTGGTGTCCCTGTATTTTGCTGGAAAAAGCCACATGTTTCAAATTGTTGCAAAATGAATGTATTTTAAGGAGCCCTGAAATAGAAAGAGGTCAAAACACCGGGGGCTAAGCTTGGCCATGAATCCAAGCGCCCCGTCATGGCGGCAAAAAGCAAAGGGCAAGACCCGCTTCCGTCGGCTTTGTCCACGTCGCAGAAGGCCCCGACCAAGCACTGCACGATTTTCAGGTGCCCATATGAGGCGGAGTGATGCAGGCACGTCTTTCCTGAGGCGTTTTTTTCAACTCCCGGCCTCTCCCCACTAAAACCTCTGGTTTGCCGCAAAAAAGCAGGTCTCTATGTTGGCGAAACAAGGAAAGCGGGGAGTGACGGGCTGGGGATGCCTCCTCTGGTCCAAAACGTTGCTCTGGCATGGGGTCTCCACCCAAATCACCTTCAGTTTCTGCCTCGTATATTCCCCGAACCCCCTGCAAGGGAAAAAGGCTACCAGGCCATCGAGTTGCCGTCAGCATCCACAGTGTCAGGGTCATATGGCTTGTCCAGAAGGCTCTCCTTGGTTCACTCCCAAGATCACGTGAAATGAAGGAGCAAAGATTCTTCAGTGTGTCTCAAAATAGGGGAGGGTTTCCCGGCAAACCAATGAAGGGCTTTGACACATTGACGCAAAACGACGTCTCTGCCGGCAGCCAGCGACTTCCGTCGTGGATTGGCCGAACAAAGTGCGTCTAACATGGCCTTCCGAAGATATGAAGGTGAGGAACATCGGGCGTAACACGGGGAGTAGTTATGGCAAACATTGGGAAGACGATGCCAGCTTCACACATGACCCAACCCTGCAAGTCCAAAAGACAAACAACACGTCGTGTCAATTCGTAGGCGCAAAGTGAGGTTTACCCCAAAAACAAACCAGACAGCACAAGTTGGACAAGTTGGTGTGCCTTTTTTGGTGGTACCTCTTTTTGGATGGTTTCTTCATTTGGATGGTTTCTTTGATTGGAAACCATCAGGAACAATTTTGGGGCCCGATTCCTTAAAGACGAGGCATTCGGCTGAAGAGAACGGTAGAGGAAAACAACTCTTTTGGGGGACATCTCTGTGGAGTTCCATGTTGATTCTTATACCTGGAGTCTCCATGGGGCCATGGACCCATTTTTGAATGGTCATGTTAATTCTCAGTTGGGATCTCGGGCACACTAAATATAGCAACATTTTGGATGAGACCCCCCAGTTTTCGAGGCTTGAAGCCAATGTTGGCCCAGTCTCGAAGAGTGCAGCATTGCCACTCCGCGCCGCCTGACACCATGGTTGTGGGAAACAATCCCTATGCCAAAGTGAGCATGTGCCAAATAGGGGTACCCACAAAATGCCGGTTCTCCTTTTTGGTGTCCCTTCAACCAACCTGAACAGGGTTCACAAAAGTGGTTCATCCCTATGAGCATCCTTGTCTGTCAAAGACTTGCATTTGTATGACAGAAGCTGGGCCTCAAAATTACCCAAGTCGGGGTGTTTCCTTTTGGTTGCGTGCCATAAACAAAAGGTACCTGAAAAAAACATAATAACACCTAGACTCTCCATGACCCATCTTTTTTCGGGTCCATGACCCCATGATTTTGGGTCATGACCCTATTTCTTAAGGGTCATGGAGACTCCAGGCAGACCCTCTAGGGGTTGATTCCTTGTCCATTCTTTTCAACCATCGTTCTTTTCATTGAACCGGATCTGTTTCCCTCTTTTTTTTAAATGGTTTCCTGAAAAGATCCGGATCCCTGGGCTAAGAATGGAAATGGAAGGTACCCCTAGAGATCCAGATGCTCCACCATGCCTCAACGAGTGTCGGCAGATTCTTGCCAACAGGATTGTAGGCTCGGATCACCGCGACCAAACTCTCCTCGCTCGGGGAGCTGCCTGGCCCCAAAGTTTGCTCTCCGCATACCTTGGATTTGGAAACGCAAAGGAATCTGTGAAGTCGGTACACCCAAAACATGCAAAACAAACTCGGGCGAGATGAAGATGCCCTCAATCCAGCAACTTGCTACTTTTTTCAATGCAAAGATGCCAAACAATCCTGTTACACATTTGTATGAATGTCCCCAGGACAAAATTCACACTCAAACAAACAATGTGTAGCTGTTGCGCATTTTGTCCAAGAGACCAATGCAAGCTGTCGGAAATTTCGCAGCTGTAGCCGGTATGCCAGTTCCTTCCTCCTTGGCCGCACAAAAATCGGAGCGAGCCGCAAGAAATGAGAAGACTTGTTGCTAGTTCTCCGGGAACTTGAAGGGTGGGAATAATCTAAGAAGTACAAATTCCCCTTGTTCATACCGGTTCCTTGGCTTCCGTGGTTTCCAACCCACTTTATAAGCGGTATATGGGGAATGCCTTTTTTTGTCCTGGGCCGGAGCCGGGCCGGAGCCGGGCCGGAGCCGGAGCCGGGCCGGAGTCACAGCCGGCCGCGGGAGCTGAGGCCGGGCCGGAGCGGGCCAGAGTCAGAGCGGAAGCGGGAGCTGAGGCTGGGCCGGAGCCGGGGCCGGGCCGGAGCCGGGCCAGAGCGGAGCGGAGTGAGCGCCAGAGCCGGGCCGGAGCCGGGCCGGAGCCGGGCCAGAGCCGGGCTAGAGGCAGAGCGGGGCGAAAGCGGGAGCCGGGGCCGGGCCGGAGCCGGGCCAGAGTGGAGCGGAGTGAGCGCCAGAGCCGGGCCGGAGCCGGGCCGGAGCCGGGCCGGAGCCGGGCCAGAGTCAGAGCGGGGCGGAAGCGGGAGCCGGGGCCGGGCCAGAGCGGAGCGGGCCAGTGTGAGATGGCGGACGGCCGGCGCAACCTGCTCCGCTGCGTGGCCACCTACGCTCCGAAGTTCAGAGCCGGCCGGAGCGGGAGTTGGAGCCGGAGCCGGGCCGGAGCCGTGGAGGGAGAGCCAAAGCCTGGCCAGAGTGGTTCAGAGTGGGACGGGTCGGAGCCGGTTGGAGCTGCAGCCTGGACTGTGCGGAGCGAGAGCCGGAGACGTGGAGCCAGCCAGCCAGAGCCCCGGAGCTGGCGAAACTTCAATTGTTGTCCATACTGTGTACGTTCCAATCCCTAAGCTTTAAGAAGCACACACACACGAACACATAATGTTGCTTTTATGTATGTATGTATGTATGTATGTATGTGTGTGTATGTATGTATGTATGTATGTATGTAAGTATGAAATGTGTGTATGTATGTATGTATGTATGTATGTATGTATGTATGTATGTGTGTGTGTGTATGTATGTATGTATGTATGTAAGTATGTAATGTGTGTATGTATGTATGTATGTATGTACGCATGTGTGTACTGTATGTATGTATGTATGTAAGTATGTAAGTATGTAATGTAACGTAATGTAACGTAACGTAACGTAATGTAATGCATGTATGTAATGTATGTAAGCATGTATGTATGGATGTATGTACGTGTGTATGGATGTATGTGTGGATGTATGTATGCAATGTATGTATGTAAGTATGTCAGTATGTCATGTAACGTAACGTAACGTAATGTCATGTAATGTAATGTAATGTATGTATGTAATGTATGTCATGTATGCATGCATGCATGTATGTATGTATGTATGAATGGTATAAATGTGTGCATGTATGTAATGTATGTATGTATGTATGTAACGCATGTATGTAATGCATGTATGTAATGTATGTATGTATGTATGTATGGATGTATGTATGTATGGATGTATGTATGGATGTATGTATGTAATGTATGTATGTAAGTATGTAAGTATGTATGTGTGTATGTATGTAATGTAATGTAAGGTAAGGTAATGAAATGTAATGTAGTGTATGTGCGTATGCGTGTATGTATGTATGTATGTATGTAATGTGTGTATGCAAAGTAATGTAATGTAATGTGATGTAACGAAATGTGATGTAATGTAATGTAGTGTATGTATGTATGTAGGTAATGTATGTATGTATGTATGAATGGTATGTATGCATGTATGTAGTGTATGTATGTATGTGTGTGTATGTATGTATGTGTGTATGTATGTATGTATGTATGTATGCAATGTGTGTATGTATGTATGTATGTGTGTATGTGCGCATGTATGTAATGTATGTATGTAATGTACTGTAATGTAATGTAATGTAAAGTAATGTAATGTAATGTACTGTGTGTAATGTAATGTAATGTAATGTGATGTAATGTATGTAATGTAATGTAATGCAAAGTCATGTAATGTATGTATTTATGTATGTATGTAATGTATGTATGTAAGTATGTAATGTGTGTATGTATGTATGTATGTATGTACGCATGTGTGTACTGTGTGTATGTATGTATGTAAGTATGTAAGTATGTAATGTAACGTAATGTAACGTAACGTAACGCAATGTAATGTATGTATGGATGAATTAAGGAAATGAAAGTATGTATGTACGTATGTAAGTATGTATGTATGTAAGGAATGTAATGTCATGTAATGTAATGTAATGTAATGTAATGTAGTGTAGTGTATTGCAATGCGATGCAATGTATGTATGTATGAATGTATGTAATGTAATGTGATGTGATGTAATGTAATGTGATGAAATGTACTGACATGTGATGCAGTGCAATGCACTGCGATGTAAAGTAATGTATTGCAATTTGATGTAATGTAATGTATGTATGCATGTATGTACGCATGTGTGTTTCTATGTACGTTTGTATGTATGTATGTATGCAATGTAAGTCTGTAATGTAATGTAATATACTGTCGGCATGCATGTATGTATGTATGTTTGTTATGTATGCATGTTTGTATGTGTGTGTTCGTATGTATGCAACGTATTCATGCATGTATGTATGTACTGTATTGTATTGTATTGCATTGTGTTGTATTGTCTTGTATTGTATTTGTATGTATGTATGTGTGTGTATGTATGTAATGTATGTATGTAATGTATATATGTAATGTCACGTAGCGTAATGCAATGTAATGTAATGTAGTGTCGTGTAGTGTAATATATGTATGTATGTGTTTTTCTTCCTATGCATGTATGTATGTATGTAACGCATGTATGTAATGCATGTATGTACTGTATGTATGTATGCATGGATGTATGTATGTATGGATGTATGTATGGATGTATGTATGTGTGTGATGTATGTAAGTATGTAAGCATGTAATGTAACGTAACGTAACGTAATGTCATGTAATGTAATGTAATGTATGTAATGTATGTCACGTATGCATGCATGCATGCATGTAACAATGCATGTATGTATGTATGGTATGTAATGTATGTAGGTATGTATGTATGCAATGTAGTGTATGTATGTGCGTATGTATGTATGTATGTTTGTGCGTATGTGTGTATGCAATGTAATGTAATGTAATGTCATGTAACGAAATGTAATGTAATGTAATGTAATGTCGTGTATGTATGTATGTAATGTATGTATGTATGTATGTATGAATGGTCTGTATGTATGCATGTATGTAATGTATGTATGTATGTATGTATGTACGTATGTATGTATGTATGTATGTATGTAATGTAGTGTATGTATATATGTATGTACTGTATGTATGTGTGTATGAATGGTATGTATGCATGTATGTATGTATGTAATGTATGCATGTAATGTAATGTAATGTAAGGTAATGTAATGTAATGTAGTGTGTGTAATGTAATGTAATGCAATGTAATGTAATGTAATGTATGTCTCTATGTATGTATGTAATGTATGTATGTAAGCATGTATGTATGTATGTATGTAATGTGTGTTTGTATGTATGTATGTACGCATGTATGTAATGTATGTATGTATGTAAGTGAAACCTAACGTAACGTAACGTAATGTGTGTATGTATGTATGTAGTGAAAGTATGTATGTACGTATGTATGTATGTGTGTAAGGTATGTACTGTCGTAATGTAATGTAATGTAGTGTAGTGTATTGTAATGCAATGCGATGTATGTATGTATGAATGTATGCAATGTAATGCGGTGTAATGTAATGTAATGTGATGAAATGTTCTGAAATGTGATGCCGTGCAATGCAATGCGATGTAAAGTATTGCATTGTATTGCATTGTATTGCAATTTGGCGTAATGTAATGTATGTATGCATGTATGAATGCATGTGTGTTTCTATGTACGTTTGTATGTATGTATGTGTGCAATGTAAGTCATGTAATGTAATGTAATGTACTG
>CAUJNA010000224.1:347631-350131 GCA_963377175.1 Effrenium voratum | reverse complement strand
TCCAAAAAACAGGAAGAAGTCACAGCCGGGGAAAAAGCTGCACGTGGCGATCAAGGTGAAACTTGGCGGCGCAATGCCCTTTAGGTCGGCAAGTAAATGGGAGCACTAAACCCAAAGGTTGTTTTTGGCTTTACTCGTGCATTTCTGTTGGTGGATTAAACAAGGGCGACCAACATGCTGGTTTCACTCGTTTTTGGGGTCCCCATTTTGAGACAGACGGCACTGGGGGGAAGTTGTGGCCATCACGGTGCTTTCTGGGTTCCGACAATTGGTGGGCATCATGGTGGCGATTTGTGACTAGGTCCTCCAGTAGAGAGCTTAGAATCCGCCGACCCCTTCTCCTCAAAGGGGGAGGCGCACGGGAAGGGTGGTTACAGCACAAGTCCAAGGTGGGTTGGTAAATGAGCATATCCGAAGATTCAACATTATCAGCGTAAGCAATACCGTCATCGTAGCATCCTTTGCACCTCAAAGATGTCTTTCTACACCTTTCAAGTGTGGGGTTAGAAAGCATTGGTGATGCAGAGGATGCTACGATGATAGTTATTTTCCGAGCTACTATTATCGTTGTCATCCTTATCTTTCTCCTATCTGATCAGATCTGTGTCATATACGTTTCAAGCGTGCTGTTAGACCCGGTTGGAGATGCAGAGGATGCGTAGTGATGACGATGATGATGACGATGATGACGACGATGATGATGACGATGATGATGATGATGATGATGACGATAATGACCACCATCATGGTGATGATGACATGGTCATCATCATCACATTATAATCGTTGTGACCTGATTGGAGATGCAGAGATGCGTAGTCATCATTATCATCATGACTGTTGGCGATGCAGAGGATGCACGATGATGGTTATCATCGATGATGATAACGGTGATGACGACGCTGATGGGCGACGGCTGTGATGACGCCTTATCTTTTTCATATTCCCGTTAGACCTGATTGGAGATAGCACAAGTTCAAGGTGGGTTGGTAAATGAGCATATCCGAAGATTCAACATTATCAGCGTAAGCAATACCGTCATCGTAGCATCCTTTGCACCTCAAAGATGTGTCTTTCTACGCCTTTCAAGTGTGGGGTTAGAAAGCATTGGTGATGCAGAGGATGCTACGATGACAGTTATTTTCCGAGCTACTATTATCGTTGTCATCCTTATCTTTCTCCTATCTGATCAGATCTGTGTCATATACGTTTCAAGCGTGCTGTTAGACCCGGTTGGAGATGCAGAGGATGCGTAGTGATGACGATGATGATGACGATGATGACGACGATGATGATGACGATGATGACGACGATGATGATGACGATGATGATGATGATGATGACGATAGTGACCACCATCATGGTGATGATGACATGGTCATCATCATCACATTATAATCGTTGTGACCTGATTGGAGATGCAGAGGATGCGTAGTCATCATTATCATCATGATGCAGAGGATGCACGATGATGGTTATCATCGATGATGATAACGGTGATGACGACGCTGATGGGCGACGGCTGTGATGACGATCCTTATCTTTTTCATATACGATTCAAAAGTCCCGTTAGACCCGATTGGAGATGCAGAGGGTGCGTAGTCATCATTATCATCATTACTGTTGGTGATGCAGAGGATGCACGCGTAGTCATCAGTATCATCATGACTGTTGGTGATGCAGAGGATGCACGATGATGGTTATCATCGATGATGATGACCGTGATGATGACGATGATGAGCGACGGCTCTTTATTTTTTTCATATACGATTCAAAAGTCCCGTTAGACCCGATTGGAGATGCAGAGGGTGCGTAGTCATCATTATCATGATGACTGTTGGTGATGCAGAGGATGCACGATGATGGTTATCATCGATGATGATAACGGTGATGATGAGATTGGAGATGCAGAGGGAGCGTAGTCATCATTATCATCATTACTGTTGGTGATGCAGAGGATGCACGCGTAGTCATCATTATCATCATGACTGTTGGTGATGCAGAGGATGCACGATGATGGTTATCGTCAATGATGATGACCGTGATGATGACGATGATGGGCCACGGCTATGATGAGCATTACCATCATGACTGTTGGTGATGCAGAGGATGCACGATGATGGTTATCATCGATGATGATGACCGTGATGATGACGATGATGGGCCATGGCTATGAGTACCTTATCTTTTTCATATACGATTCAAAAGTCCCGTTAGACCCGATTGGAGAGGCAGAGGGCGCGTAGTCATCATTATCATCATGACTGGTGGTGATGGTTATCATCGATGAGGACGCACGATGATGGTTATCATCGGTGATGATGAGTTGGAGATGCAGAGGGTGCGTAGTCATCATTATCATCATGACTGTTGGTGATGCAGAGGATGCACGCGTAGTCATCATTATCATCATGACTGTTGGTGATGCAGAGGATGCACGATGATGGTTATCATCGATGATGACGATGATGAGCGACGGCTATGATGAGGATCCTTATCT
>CAUJNA010000224.1:332500-347531 GCA_963377175.1 Effrenium voratum | reverse complement strand
ATGACCGTGATGATGACGATGATGGGCCACGGCTAGTTCATCATAGTTCATCATCACACCATATCATAATTCATCATAAGTTATCATAGTTCATAATCATCCCTTTTCCTAATTTACTATAATCTATCATAGAATCATAGTTTATCATTGTTCATCAGAGTTCATCATTATTGCTCATCATAGCTTATCATAGCTTGTCATAGCTTATCATAGTGAACGCAGGGGTGGACGGGGGGGGGCATTATCTTGTGACAGCCCGGAGCAAAAATAAAAGCTTGGACGATTGCCCTGGTCGTGGCAGTCATATATGAGTCATACAATTGTCGGGTGAAACCAATGACCAACTCCCACAGGAAAAGCGACGGTTGTCAGCGCGCATTCAAATCTTGTCCGGGAGCTGACCCCGCCCCCCCACCGACAACAACGAACACACGTGTTTTGCGGGCTGCGCCTACAAAAACACTCAGCACGTGCGCCAACATATCAAACAGATCCTAAAAGTGCATATCATGCCAAACCCAGCTGTCCAAACTCTCAGGCAGTGGTAAATAAGCTTGTTTTTCCTGGAATCGGTCTTATTTCTGCGCAAGCCACACGTGCCTTTCCCACGAGCTTCTGCCATCTGTGTCTGCGCAAAGTCTCATGCGCGTTGCCCCAGCACGTCATTAGTCCTTCTCTTCCCCTCGCCTCCATCTGCGCCGTATACAACATTCCCTCGCGCACTCACACTGCATGTCTGCTCTGCTCGGTACTTGCAGCCCCCACCGTACGTGCCATGCGTGTCTGCCCGCCACTTATTATGTCCTTCTCTTGCCTTTCCCACGAGCTTCTGCCATCTGTGTCTGCGCAAAATCTCATGCGCGTTGCCCCAGCACGTCATTAGTCCTTCTCTTCCCCTCGCTTCCATGTGCGCCGTATACAACATTCCCTCACGCACTCACACTGAGCCCGCTCCTCAATGTAGGACATAGCCCAGCACCTTGGCCGGATAAACAACTGTGCGTGGCTGTGTCCAGCTCGTGCAGGTGCTTCAAGCATTCATGTCTGCGCCACACTTGGCGACCCCCACAACTTCTTCCTTGGCCTAGCCTTTTCTGGCCCTTTGAGTTCCCCACATGCTTACGCCACGCGTGCCTGCCCGACGCTTGGCTGGCCTTTGTCTGCCTACAAGCCTGCCTGCGCCTTCCTATACACTACAGATTCGCCAGTTGCTTGTGGCGCTCGTGTCTGCAAACTTCTGCCTTGTTCTAACCTTTCCTTACCCTTTCCATTCGCCACATGCTTGCGCCACGCGTGCCTGCTCAACCCCAGGCCAGCCTTTGTCTTCCTACAAGCCTTGCGCTCCCCACGTGCTACTTTGCAGCCCTCATGGCGCGTGCCAATCGTGTCTGTCCGACGCTTGGTGCGTCTTTCTCTTGCCTTCACGCGCTTATGCCATTCGTGTCTGCCCGACACTCGGTTGCTCTTTGTCTTGGATTCCCCACCTTGGCCGGATAAACGCCACAAGGTGCGAGGCTGTGTCCAACTTGTGCAGGTGCTTCTGGCACTCATGTCTGCTCTCTGCGCGGTACTAATTGCAGGCATAAGCAGCCCCCACCGGTTAACGTGCCATGCGTGTCTGTCCGCCACTTATTATGTCCTTTGTCCTTCACTTGCCTTTCCCACGAGCTTCTTCCTGCCATCTGTGGTCCAGCCAAAGTCTCATGCGCGTTGCCCCCAGCAAACTCATGAAGTTCTTCTCTCCCCTCTCTTCCATGTGGCCGCCGTAAATACAACATTTCCTCACGCACTCACACTGGGCCCGCTCCTCAATGTAGGACATAGCCCAGCACCTTGGCCGGATAAACAACTGTGCGTGGCTGTGTCCAGCTCGTGCAGGTGCTTGAAGCATTCATGTCTGCGCCACACTTGGCGACCCCCACAAACTTCTTTCTGGCCCTTTGAGTTCCCCACATGCTTACGCCACGCGTGCCTGCCCGACGCTTGGCTGGCCTTTGTCTTCCTACAAGCCTGGCAGTCCCCGCGCGCTAACTTGCAGCCCGCTGCGCGCGTGCCAATCGTGTCTGCCCGGCGCTTGGTGCGTCTTTCTCTTGCCTTCCCCGCAAGCTTGTGCCCTCTGTATCCACCCAACGTCTTATTCGTGTCGCCCCAATTTCACTCTTACTTTGCGTTCCCCACGTGCGGCTGCCACTCGTGCCTATGGGCTGCTTGCGCTGTCCTCTGCACCCTTCCTTTACAGTCTCCATAGACTTGTCTCGCAGTCTACGCGGAACATGATTGATTGGTTGAGGTTTCTCTTCCCCTGCGCCTTCCTATACACTACAGATTCGCCAGTTGCTTGTGGCGTTCGTGTCTGCAAACTTCTGCCTTATTCTAACCTTTCCTTACCCTTTCCATTCGCCACATGCTTGCGCCACGCGTGCCTGCTCAAGCCCAGGCCAGCCTTTGTCTTCCTACAAGCCTTGCACTCCCCACGTGCTACTTTGCAGCCCTCATGGCGCGTGCCAATCGTGTCTGTCCGACGCTTGGTGCGGCTTTCTCTTACCTTCACGCGCTTATGCCATTCGTGTCTGCCCGACACTCGGTTGCTCTTTGTCTTGGATTCCCCACCTTGGCCGGATAAACGCCACAAAGTGTGAGGCTGTGTGCAGCTTGTGCAGGTGCTTCTAGCACTCATGTCTGCACTCATGTCTGCTCTGCGCGGTACTTGCAGCCCCCACCGTACGTGCCATGCGTGTCTGCCCGCCACTTATTATGTCCTTCTCTTGCCTTTCCCACGAGCTTCTGCCATCTGTGTCTGCGCAAAGTCTCATGCGCGTTGCCCCAGCACGTCATGAGTTCTTCTCTTCCCCTCGCTTCCATGTGCGCCGTATACAACATTCCCTCACGCACTCACACTGGGCCCGCTCCTCAATGTAGGACATAGCCCAGCACCTTGGCCGGATAAACAACTGTGCGTGGCTGTGTCCAGCTCGTGCAGGTGCTTGAAGCATTCATGTCTGCGCCACACTTGGCGACCCCCACAAACTTCTTTCTGGCCCTTTGAGTTCCCCACATGCTTACGCCACGCGTGCCTGCCCGACGCTTGGCTGGCCTTTGTCTTCCTACAAGCCTGGCAGTCCCCGCGCGCTAACTTGCAGCCCCCTGCGCGCGTGCCAATCGTGTCTGCCCGGCGCTCAACGTCTTATTCGTGTCGCCCCAATTTCACACTTGCTTTGTGGGCTGCTTGCGCTGTCCTCTGCACCCTTGCTTTACAGCGGGCAGACACGCATGGCAGGTACGGTGGGGGGCTGCAAGTACCGAGCTGAGCAGACATGAGTGCCAGAAGCACCTGCACAAGTTGGACAGCCTCACACCTTGTGGCGTTTATCCGGCCAAGGTGGGGAATCCAAGACAAAGAGCAACCGAGTGTCGGGCAGACACGAATGGCATAAGCGCGTGAAGGCAAGAGAAAGACGCACCAAGCGTCGGACAGACACGATTGGCACGCGCGACGAGGGCTGCAAAGTAGCACGTGGGGAGTGCAAGGCTTGTTAGAACAAGGCAGAAGTTTGCAGACACGAACGCCACAAGCAACTGGCGAATTTGTAGTGTATAGGAAGGCGCAGGGGAAGAGAAACCCTAACCAATCAATCATGTTCCGCGTAGACTGCGAGACAAGTCTGTGGAGACTTTATGTCCTTCTCTTGCCTTTCCCACGAGCTTCTGCCATCTGTGTCTGCGCAAAGTCTCATGCGCGTTGCCCCAGCACGTCATTAGTCCTTCTCTTCCCCTCGCTTCCATGTGCGCCGGCGACCCCCACAAACTTCTTCCTTGGCCTAGCCTTTTCTGGCCCTTTGAGTTCCCCACATGCTTACGCCACGCGTGCCTGCCCGACGCTTGGCTGGCCTTTGTCTTCCTACAAGCCTGGCAGTCCCCGCACGCTAACTTGCAGCCCGCTGCGCGCGTGCCAATCGTGTCTGCCCGGCGCTTGGTGCGTCTTTCTCTTGCCTTCCCCGCAAGCTTATGCCCTCTGTATCCACCCAACGTCTTATTCGTGTCGCCCCAATTTCACTCTTACTTTGCGTTCCCCACGTGTGGCTGCCACTCGTGCCTATAGGCTGCTTGCGCTGTCCTCTGCACCCTTCCTTTACAGTCTCCATAGACTTGTCTCGCAGTCTACGCGGAACATGGTTGATTGGTTGAGGTTTCTCTTCCCCTGCGCCTTCCTATACACTACAGATTCGTTAGTTGCTTGTGGCGTTCGTGTCTGCAAACTTCTGCCTTGTTCTAACCTTTCCTTACCCTTTCCATTCGCCACATGCTTGCGCCACGCGTGCCTGCTCTACCCCAGGCCAGCCTTTGTCTTCCTACAAGCCTTGCACTCCCCACGTGCTACTTTGCAGCCCTCCTCGCGCGTGCCAATCGTGTCTGTCCGACGCTTAGTGCGTCTTTCTCTTGCCTTCACGCGCTTCTGCCATTCGTGTCTGCCCGACACTCGGTTGCTCTTTGTCTTGGATTCCCCACCTTGGGCGGATAAATGCCACAAGGTGTGAGGCTGTGTCCAGCTTGTGCAGGTGCTTCTGGCACTCATGTCTGCTCTGCTCGGTACTTGCAACCCCCGCCGTTCCTGCCCTGCGTGTCTGCCCGCCACGTATTATATCCTTCTCTTGCCTTTCATGCGCGTTGTCCAACACTTGGTGCGTCTTTCTCTTGCCTTCACGCGCTTATGCCATTCGTGTCTGCCCGACACTCGGTTGCTCTTTGTCTTGGTTTCCCCACCTTGGCCGGATAAACGCCACAAGGTGTGAGGCTGTGTCCAGCTTGCCTTTGTCTTCCTACAAGCCTTGCGCTCCCCACGTGCTACTTTGCAGCCCTCCTCGCGCGTGCCAATCGTGTCTGTCCGACGCTTAGTGCGTCTTTCTCTTGCCTTCACGCGCTTCTGCCATTCGTGTCTGCCCGACACTTGGTTGCTCTTTGTCTTGGATTGGCTGTGTCCAGCTTGTGCAGGTGCTTCTGGCACTCATGTCTGCTCTGCTCGGTACTTGCAACCCCCGCCGTTCCTGCCCTGCGTGTCTGCCCGCCACTTATTATATCCTTCTCTTGCCTTTCATGCGCGTTGTCCAACACTTGGTGCGTCTTTCTCTTGCCTTCACGCGCTTATGCCATTCGTGTCTGCCCGACACTCGGTTGCTCTTTGTCTTGGTTTCCCCACCTTGGCCGGATAAACGCCACAAGGTGTAAGGCTGTGTCCAGCTTGCCTTTGTCTTCCTACAAGCCTTGCACTCCCCACGTGCTACTTTGCAGCCCTCATGGCGCGTGCCAATCGTGTCTGTCCGACGCTTGGTGCGTCTTTCTCTTGCCTTCACGCGCTTATGCCATTCGTGTCTGCCCGACACTCAGTTGCTCTTTGTCTTGGATTCGCCACCTTGGCCGGATAAACGCCACAAAGTGTGAGGCTGCAGCTTGTGCAGGTGCTTCTAGCACTCATGTCTAGCCCCCACCGTACGTGCCATGCGTGTCTGCCCGCCACTTATTATGTCCTTCTCTTGCCTTTCCCACAAGCTTCTGCCATCTGTGTCTGCGCAAAGTCTCACGCGCGTTGCCCCAGCACGTCATTAGTTCTTCTCTTCCCCTCGCTTCCATGTGCGCCGTATACAACATTCCCTCACGCACTCACACTGAGCCCGCTCCTCAATGTAGGACGTGGCCCAGCACCTTGGCCGGATAAACAACTGTGCGTGGCTGTGTCCAGCTCGTGCAGGTGCTTCAAGCATTCATGTCTGCGCCACACTTGGCGACCCCCACAAACTTCTTCCTTCACCTAGCCTTTTCTGGCCCTTTGAGTTCCCCACATGCTTACGCCACGCGTGCCGGCCCGACGCTTGACTGGCCTTTGTCTTCCTACAAGCCTGGCAGTCCCCGCGCGCTAACTTGCAGCCCCCTGCGCGCGTGCCAATCGTGTCTGCCCGGCGCTCAACGTCTTATTCGTGTCGCCCCAATTTCACACTTGCTTTGTGGGCTGCTTGCGCTGTCCTCTGCCAGTCTCCACAGACTTGTCTCGCAGTCTACGCGCAACATGATTGATTGGTTAGGGTTTCTCTTCCCCTGCGCCTTCCTATACAATACAAATTCGCCAGTTGCTTGTGGCGTTCGTGTCTGCAAACTTCTGCCTTGTTCTAACCTTTTCTTACCCTTTCCATTCGCCACATGCTTACGCCACGCGTGCCGGCCCGACGCTTGACTGGCCTTTGTCTTCCTACAAGCCTGGCAGTCCCCACGTGCTACTTTGCAGCCCTCATCGCGCGCGCCAATCGTGTCTGTCCGACGCTTGGTGTATCTTTCTCTTGCCTTCACGCGCTCATGCCATTCGTGTCTACCCGACACTCGGTTGCTCTTCCATGTGCGCCGTATACAACATTCCCTTCAAGCATTCCTGTCTGCGCCACACTTAGCGACCCCCACAAACTTCTTCCTTGGCCTAGCCTTTTCTGGCCCTTTGAGTTCCCCACATGCTTACGCCACGCGTGCCTGCCCGACGCTTGGCTGGCCTTTGTCTTCCTACAAGCCTGGCAGTCCCCGCGCGCTAACTTGCAGCCCGCTGCGCGCGTGCCAATCGTGTCTGCCCGGCGCTTGGTGCGTCTTTCTCTTGCCTTCCCCGCAAGCTTGTGCCCTCTGTATCCACCCAACGTCTTATTCGTGTCGCCCCAATTTCACTCTTACTTTGCGTTCCCCACGTGCGGCTGCCACTCGTGCCTATGGGCTGCTTGCGCTGTCCTCTGCACCCTTCCTTTACAGTCTCCATAGACTTGTCTCGCAGTCTACGCGGAACATGATTGATTGGTTGAGGTTTCTCTTCCCCTGCGCCTTCCTATACACTACAGATTCGCAAGTTGCTTGTGGCGTTCGTGTCTGCAAACTTCTGCCTTGTTCTAACCTTTCCTTACCCTTTCCATTCGCCACATGCTTGCGCCACGCGTGCCTGCTCAACCCCAGGCCAGCCTTTGTCTTCCTACAAGCCTTGCACTCCCCACATGCTACTTTGCAGCCCTCATCGCGCGTGCCAATCGTGTCTGTCCGACGCTTGGTGCGTCTTTCTCTTGCCTTCACGCGCTTATGCCATTCGTGCCTGCCCGACACTCGGTTGCTCTTTGTCTTGGATTCCCCACCTTGGCCGGATAAACGCCACAAGGTGTGAGGCTGTGTCCAGCTTGTGCAGGTGCTTCTAGCACTCATGTCTGCTCTGCTCGGTACTTGCAGCCCCCACCGTACGTGCCATGCGTGTCTGCCCGCCACTTATTATGTCCTTCTCTTGCCTTTCCCACGAGCTTCTGCCATCTGTGTCTGCGCAAAGTCTCATGCGCGTTGCCCCAGCACGTCATTAGTCCTTCTCTTCCCCTCGCTTCCATGTGCGCCGTATACAACATTCCCTCACGCACTCACACTGAGCCCGCTCCTCAATGTAGGACGTGGCCCAGCACCTTGGCCGGATAAACAACTGCGCGTGGCTGTGTCCAGCTCGTGCAGGTGCTTCAAGCATTCATGTCTGCACCACACTTGGCGACCCCCACAAACTTCTTCCTTTGCCTAGCCTTTTCTGGCCCTTTGAGTTCCCCACATGCTTGCGCCACGCGTGCCTGCCCGACGCTTGGCTGGCCTTTGCCTTCCTACAAGCCTGGCAGTCCCCGCGCGCTAACTTGCAGCCCGCTGCGCGCGTGCCAATCGTGTCTGCCCGGCGCTTGGTGCGTCTTTCTCTTGCCTTCCCCGCAAGCTAGTGCCCTCTGTATCCACCCAACGTCTTATTCGTGTCGCCCCAATTTCACTCTTACTTTGCGTTCCCCACGTGCGGCTGCCACTCGTGCCTATGGGCTGCTTGCGCTGTCCTCTGCACCCTTCCTTTACAGTCTCCATAGACTTGTCTTGCAGTCTACGCGGAACATGATTGATTGGTTGAGGTTTCTCTTCCCCTGCGCCTTCCTATACACTACAGATTCGCCAGTTGCTTGTGGCGTTCGTGTCTGCAAACTTCTGCCTTATTCTAACCTTTCCTTGCCCTTTCCATTCGCCACATGCTTGCGCCACGCGTGCCTGCTCAACCCCAGGTTTATCTTCCTACAAGCCTTGCACTCCCCACGCGCTACTTTGCAGCCCTCATGGCGCGTGCCAATCGTGTCTGTCCGACGCTTGGTGCGTCTTTCTCTTACCTTCACGCGCTTATGCTATAGCCATTCGTGTCTGCCGAAACACACGGCATTGCTCCCTTTGTCATGATTACCCACACACTTGGCCGATAAAAAACGCCACACAGTTGTGAGTTTGTTGGCAGCTTGTGCAGGTCTGCTGGCACTCATGTCTGCTCTGCTCGGTACTTGCAGCCCCCACCGTAGGTGCCATGCGTGTCTGCCCGCCACTTATTATGTCCTTCTCTTGCCTTTCCTACGAGCTTCTGCCATCTGTGTCTGCGCAAAGTCTCATGCGCGTTGCCCCAGCACGTCATTAGTTCTTCTCTTCCCCTCGCTTCCATGTGCGCCGTATACAACATTCCCTCACGCACTCACACTGCAAGTCTGCTCGGCTCGATACTTGCAGCCCCCACCGTACGTGCCATGCGTGTCTGCCCGCCACTTATTATGTCCTTCTCTTGCCTTTCCCACGAGCTTCTGCCATCTGTGTCTGCGCAAAGTCTCATGCGCGTTGCCCCAGCACGTCATTAGTCCTTCTCTTCCCCTCGCTTCCATATGCGCCGTATACAACATTCCCTCACGCACTCACACTGAGCCCGCTCCTCAATGTAGGACGTGGCCCAGCACCTTGGCCGGATAAACAACTGTGCGTGGCTGTATCCAGCTCGTGCAGGTGCTTCAAGCATTCATGTCTGCGCCACACTTGGCGACCCCCACAAACTTCTTCCTTGGCCTAACCTTTTCTTAGCCTTCGCGTTCCCCACATGCTTGCGCCACGCGTGCTTGCCCGACGCTTGGCTGGCCTTTGTCTTTCTACAAACCTTGCATTCCTCGCGTGCTAACTTGCAGCCCCCTGCGCGCGTGCCAGCAGTCACACTGAGAAATCTCATGACCTGCGCCCAGTACCACACAGCGCAGAACAATTTCTGGCGGCATCTCTCAGCAGCCAGCTGCACGCGCACCTGCCTTAGCCCCGTCGTTCGGCCAAAGTCACCTCCTGCGGCCTTCAACCACACGCGCCACACGCCAAGACAGCACGAGCTGACGCTCGGCCACCAGGCTTCCAACTACCCTCTCCCTGTCCCACTGTCAGACTAGAAAGACGGGCGAAGCGCTGCCACGTTCAGCCAAAGTCACCTCCTGCGGCCTTCAACCACACGCGCCACACGCCAAAACAGCACGAGCTGATGCTCGGCCACCAGGCTTCCAACTACCCTCTCCCTGTCCCACTGTCAGACTGGAAAGACTGGCGAAACGCTGCCACTGACTCACTCACTCACTCACTCCACTCACTCACTCACTCGCTCGCTCACTCACTCACTCACTCACTCACTCACTCACTCAATCTCTAACTCACTCACTGATTCACTCCCTCGCTCACTCGCTCGCTAGCTCGCTCGTTCGCTAAACGAACCACCGACCCCGTAAGATTACAACAAACTTCTTCGCGGTACGACCACAACCAACCAACCAACCAACCAAACGAACAAAGACCAAAACAAACAACTGATCAAACACTGCAAGGCACCAAGCGCGCAATTTAGGCTTTCTGGACCCCGGAAAATTCTGGATGTATGGGACCCGGAAAATTTGGAATTGATGGGATCCGGAAAATTTGGGATTTATGGGGCCTGGAAATTTTGGGCTCCTCGTCTGATCTCCTCGTCTTCTCTCCTCAGCCCGTTTTCTCTCCTCGTCTTCTCATCTCGTCTTCTTTCCTCGTCTTCCCTTCTCGTCTTGTCCCCCTCTCCTCGTCTTTCCGTCTTCCCAACTCGTCTTCTCTCCTCGTCTGCTCTTCCCGTCTCTTCACCTCGTCTTTTCTCCTCGACTTCTCTCCTCGTCTTCTCTCCTCGTCTTCTCTCCTGGTCTTCTCTTCCCGTTTTTTCTCCTCGTCTCCTTTTCTCGTCTTCTCTCCGCGTCTTCTCTTCACGTCTTCCCTTCTCGTGTTCTCTCCTCGTCTTCTGTCTTCTCTCCTCATCTTCTCTTCTCGTCTTCTCTTCTTATCATCTTTCCTTGTCTTCTTTAATAAACTTTCATGAGACTTGGTTGTTCCAACCTGGGGTTGCTCCATCTTTTGTCTTAAACAGGGGCGGCCAATTGTGACTCCATGTTGTGTTACGAGAGCGGGGGGTTCCCGGAAATGTCCACTCCTTTTTTGCTTTCAAACTGTTGGCCACATAGCAAGCACACCCGTTTAAATGAGCCCACTCAGCACTGCACACACGCCAGCCACATGGTAAGCACACCTGCTCACGCGCGCCCGTGCAACACTGCACACACGCCAGCCACATCGTAAGCACCTCCGTTCAACTGAGCCCGCCCAACACTGCGCACACGCCAGCCACGTGGCAAGCACGCACAATCGCGCGCGCCCGTACAGCAACGCGCGCCGCATTCAGAAAACTGGCACAGGACTGCAGCGCCTCCGTTTAACTGAGCCCGCCCAGCACTGCGCACACGCCAGCCACGTGGCTGGCACGCACAATCACGCGCGCCCGTTCAGCAACGTGCGCCGCATTCAGAAAACTGGCACAGGACTGCAGCGCCAGAATGATTTCGATCGATTTCTTGCAAATCTGAAGTCGTGAAAACAAACCGCCTGTACGACGGGGCCAACGACAATGACACTCGAGCAAACAGTTGCACGCGCATTCCAAGCAAAACACCTCAAAACAACGACCCCTGAAGCGCAAATCGCACTGCCGCAACAGCGACGCTGTCTACCCGCACAAAACATTGCGCCTGCGCTGCAAAACAACATCTGACATGCTACGAGCTACAATTCCCGCACAGGGGCGCGAAAAATGACACGCTTCAAGTCATCCAAATAGCACGTTTTTCGCCTTCCCCATTGGCACGGCAACCGCGACACTCGCAAACACCCATGCACGCGTACATGCGTGCAGGCGAACATGCATACCTGGATCTTCCGAGGGTACGTAATTTCTGCCCTTTGGCCAAACTGCAGAAGTTAGTGCCGTTTCAACAAATTTCAGCCGTTTCAATCAAAAATTGCGGTTTGGCGAATTTCCTGAGGTTTCCTTCAATGTTGACAGAGCTTTATTATATCCCAAGTTAGCGCGGCAAATGCGCCTGGAGGAGTGTGAAGGGTACGGCAGCTACGGTTCCCAGATTGTAAAATCACAACAAAAGCTTCGGATAGCAGGTTAAAGCCTGCTACTGCTGCCTGTTCCGCAGCATCGGCTGAGTTTCCTCCACCTCGGCATTCTCTCTGCACTCTGCGGCTGTGTGGTTCCCTCCACACACCCGGCCCGTGCGAGAGAGAATGGCACACTGGTGCCTGCGGCCACAATCCTCCTCCGACTGGGCACATGCCCCGGATTGCCACAGCGCACACAGCAGTGCCCCATCACGGAGCGTGGGCGTCTCCACATGCGATCCCCGCCTACGCCCACTGGCCTGGCGCGCTGCAGTGGTGCTCTGGCGCTGCTTCAACATCACCAGGCGCTTCTTGATGTCCGCCTTCTCCGCTGGCGAGGTCCATAAGGCCGCACTGTCCTGAGCAACTGCGGCGCCAACCGCCTTCTCCGCCGCCGGCAGCACCGCCTCCACTGCCTCCGGCGGGATCACCTCCCGGGCATCAAAGGCCTGTAGGGCATGGGCAATGCCAAGGACTTTGTGCTTGGTGCGCAAGGAAAGGGCGTACCTCGCCGCAATCTGCCCCCAGGGCCAGCTACTTTCGAGAACAGCAGGGATGCAGAAGTCGAACCCCTGCCTGTTCTGCCGTTGTTTGCCTCTGGAGCACCGTCCGTGAAAAGTGGAGTGGCTCAACCGCCTGGGCCATGACCTCATGACGTGCGCGTAGCAAAGAACTCCGGTGGCTGTCAGCCACCAGCCCAGCAGGGCTGACCATACTGGGTCATTGGCCCTGTACTTGGACACGATCATGTCCTCCAGCATGGGGAGCATGGGCGGCTCCGCCACTGCAGCCTGCCAGGCAGATTCCCCAGCCTGGGCTGCTTCGCCGAGAGCTGGATCGCCCCCAGGTCCAACGGCAGCTTGGACTGCTTCACCAAGCACTTCAATGATGCCATAGCCCTCGCCGGTGCTGAAGTTCTGTACTGAAAGAAAGAGTCGACATCCACATGCTGGGGAGGGAGAGGACAACCCCTTCCTTCCATGTGCGTGCGCACCTCAGCCCGGGTCTTGAGGGCATTGATGACGGCTGCCCTCTCCGAGAAGGTGAGCAGATGCTGTGCTCGCCGCCTGCATGAAGCTTCCCACTCCCCCTTGAAAGCCGGGGTCAACTCCCCGGACAGCCTCATGGCACGAAAGCCCATCAGCGCCGCCGCCAGGACCTCCACATGCCGCAGAACCTCAGCAAGATGGTCCGGCTGCACGGCCAGCGGGGCCGGGGCTCGCCGCCCCTTTCAGGGCCAGCATGCGGCTCCGCCACTGCTACAGCCGCCGGCATCAGCCGCTCGTATGCCTGGCCGGCCACTTCCAGCCATGCTTCGGCCAGCGCTGTGCCCCCCTCGGCATAGGCGTCCTCCTCAGACAGGAACATGAAGGCGAAGTCATCATCCCGCTCCAAACCACGCGCATTCCTCCATGCGCGCACGTGCAAAATGGGGGGCAGCCCCGGAACCTCGAAACCGTCCCCCGGACGAAAATGCACCACCATCCCCACCGACTGCCACAGCCGAAGAGCGGCGACCCGGTCCCCCCGGGCCTGCACCAGAATGATGTGCTGCTTGAAGTCCAACCCCGCCGCTGTAGACAGCATCCGGCACTCCGTGTGCACCGCCACATCAATGCCAGGACGCAACAGGGGCATGTTGAACTTAGTTAACTCAAAATTGCCAGTTTTGGCTCAAGGCCACTTGAGTCCCAAAATGGCAAGACATCAAGGAATGATCAATGCATACCCAAGCCTACCAAACTCAATGCATTCATAGCAACACATGTTACGTGTTAGTTTGGTTCCCTCACGTTTCCTCGTTTCACACTTGCTTCCAACCTTCTTAGCTTGGATGCTGAACTGGATTGGCCTTCTGTTCTAAAGTGCCTTTAGCCACTATGCAAGAAATGCCCTTCAGCACTGCGCACACGCCAGCCACGTGGCTAGCACGCACAATCACGCGCGCCCGTACAGCAACGCGCGCCGCATTCCGAAAACTGGCACAGGACTGCAGCGCCTCCGTTTAACTGAGCCCGCCCAGCACTGCGCACACGCCAGCCACGTGGCTGGCACAATCACGCAGCAACGCGCGCCGCATTCAGAAAACTGGCACAGGACTGCAGCGCCAGAATGATTTCGATCGATTTCTTGCAAATCTGAAGTCGTGAAAACAAACCGCCTGTACGACGGGGCCAACGACAATAACACTCGAGCAAACAGTTGCACGCGCATTCCAAGCAAAACACCTCAAAACAACGACCCCTGAAGCGCAAATCGCACTGCCGCAACAGCGACGCTGTCTACCCGCACAAAACACTGCGCCTGCGCTGCAAAACAACATCTGACATGCTACGAGCTACAATTCCCGCACAGGGGCACGAAAAATGACACGCTTCAAGTCATCCAAATAGCACGTTTTTCGCCTTCCCCATTGGCACGGCAACCGCGACACTCGCGAACACCCATGCACGCGTACATGCGTGCAGGCGAACATGCATATAGGCATGAACGCGTGCAGGCGTACACGCGTACCAAATCCCCTACCAAACCCAAAGCCCCACCATTTTGGCAGCTCCTGAAAACAAACAAACCACCAGGCCCCGTAAGATTACAACAGACTTCTTCACGGTACGACCACATCCAACCAACCAACCAACCAAACAAACAAAGAACAATACGAACAACTAAACAAACACTGCAAAGAACTAAGCGCGCAATTTAGGATTTCTGAAGCCCGGAAAATTCTGGATGTGTGGGACCCGGAAAATTTGGGATTGATGGAACCCGGAAAATTTGAGATTTCTGGGACCCGGAAATTTTGGACTTTCTGGGGCCAGGAAAATTCTGGATGTATGGGACCCGGTAAATTTGGGATTGATGGGACCCGGAAGATTTGGGATTTATGGGAACCGAAAATTTTGGACTTTCTGGGGCCCGGAAAATTCTGGATGTGTGGGACCCGGAAATTTGGAAATGATGGGACCCAAAAGATCTGGGGGCCTGCTTCAAAGTGCGCCGGACCTCTTGCCTCTCCAGGTGGCACCTGCGTTAGCTCTTGCATCGGCAGGAGTCCCCTGTGGGGGCATCCTCCCCTAAGGGGAAGCGAGTGCCGATGCAGAGAGAGCAACGTCAGGAGCCACTTAGAGAGGCAAGAGCTCCGACACACTTTGAAGCAGGCTTTGATCCAAGTTGAAACAGGCTTTGATCCAGCGGACCAATTCCTGCGCTCTGAAACACTTGTCAGCTAGCAATCTACTAGTGTCTGAGGGAAGAAACAAAAGTCAATTCATCTCACCACCAACAAAGCATCAAGCAAAGAATAGCCATGCAGCCAAACAGAGCCCGGGCATCCACCCAAAAGGTGCCAGCTGGCAATGTACTGGTGTCTGAGGGAAGAAACAAAAATCAATTACGCTAACCACCAACAAAGCATCAAGCAAAGCATAGCCATGCAGCCAAACAGAGCCCGGGCATCCACCCAAAAGGTGCGAATGATCTGGGGGCCTGCTTCAAAGTGTGCCCCCTAAGGGGAAGCGAGCGCCGATGCAGAGAGAGCAACATCAGGAGCCACTGAAAGGGGCAAGAACTCCGGCACACTCTGAAACAGCCTTTGATCCAGCGGACCTATTCCTGCGCTCTGAAACACTTGTCAGCTAGCAATCTACTTGTGTCTGAGAGAAGAAACAAAAGTCGATTGCGCTGGCCACCAACAAAGCATCAAGCAAAG
>CAUJNA010000224.1:310000-325000 GCA_963377175.1 Effrenium voratum | reverse complement strand
AGCTCGATGGGCAAAGCAAAAAAAAAGACATGGAGGACTAGGTCCTCCAGTAGAGAGGTTGGAACAAGTTGGTACCAACTTTTGTCCGTAGTCTATTTTAGTAGGGGAACCCTCCCCCAAAAAGGGCAAGAGGGCACTACTGGGGGACCTAGAGGAGGTAACAGGTGAGGCTCAGGTAGGAGTCCTGAACAGAACCTGCAAATGCCAGGGAGTCCTAAACAGGATCAACCTTGAACATGTCGAGAACAAAGTGGGAAAGGCTCAGCACTTGTATGGCGGATTGAAGATGTTGACACAATTCTTGCAGATTTGGCAATTGGAGCCAGTGTCTTATAGCCCAAAAAAAGGGTACCGTCAAAAAACCACAGCCATATGTGCTTCTACGAGTGTACATAACTCTTGCCCAAATTGATCGCTGAGCCAGGTGAAGGTTTTCAGCGGCCCTCACTTAGGACCCCCAAAAAACCCGTGGGGAACCTTTGGGGCATTTTATGGTCAGGCTTCGTCGAACCAAAATAATTGCCCTACCCGAGTTTATTCCACGGACATCTACGGGACCGGTGGAGTTCCATGGAAATCGGTTGGCACCCTTTGGTAGCTAGGTCCTCCAGTGGAGAGGGCGGAATAAGTCGGTACCCGTTTTTTTCTTCTTTCTTTTCTGTTTCGGTAGTCTATTTGAGTAAGGGACCCCTCCAAACCAAACAAGGATGGAGAAATGGCACCAATGGCTGGGCCGCACCATAGCCTCCGAGAAAAAGACGAGCCCAGGCATCGAGACCCAAACCAGGCCTCGCCTATCTGGGATGGACCAAATCCAGAGCTTGCTGGGGGGAAAGCAAACTGGCCATGGGTCAATAAAACATGTACAACAATGGCACCTTGGAAAAGGAAAAGCCAAAGACTACACCCTGCGTAGCCCTACCTGGAGTCTCCATGACCCCCAAAAAAATGGGTCCATGACCCCGGCACTGACCCCGCTTTTCAAGGGTCATGGAGGCTCCAGGTAGCTCTTTCCTTTTGAGCCACCAACTGGGAACCCTGCAGTGGCCGTCATGACCTTTTGCAGCCAAGGCACGCGGGCTTCGCCTCAGCCTCCGGCAGCGCAGGCGGCGGCCGGAACTTCTTGCCGCGGCTCGGCCGGGCGCGCGCCGCGTGCGCCGCCCGCTCCGGGATCGCCGCGGGGGCCCCTGGCGGACATGTTGAAGTCGAAACACAGCCTTTGGGTTACAAGTAAACAACCCCTGGATTTGACCCAACAAATGCGTGTCAACAACAATCCCTGGGCTTTACCCAGACAAAAAAGGCGTGGCTTCCTTGTGGTGTCCCTTTCAAGCCATGTCGCCCCACTCATGGGTACAACTGACTCACTCCAAGCATGGGCCCTGAACCTGTCTCATGACAGCCGTGTCACAGCCCGACTTGCTTTTGGGGTCTCGATAACCGTCTTTTTGCGTTGTTTTCGTGGTTGCCAAGGAGAAAAAATGTTCACCCTTCGGGAAGGTCGACTCTTGAGAAGCTGGGAAGCTGCTAAGATTTGGGAAGCCTCTGAAACCCAAAGTCGTGAAAGAGAAACCACCTGTTGCTGACTGAGAAACTCCCAAAACCGTCAAGACACTGGCTTCACAAGTCTGAGCGTCCCTGGTCCGTTTTTGCATTCATCTACTTTTTGTGCATTAGACTGCAACCTGACGTTTCCAGGGTTCTGGTTTGAACTCATCTTCTTTTTGGGACCCTCTAGTGAGAGTAACTTCCATTTGCTTAAGCCTCCTGGGATTAAAAATAAACTATTTCCAGTAGTGATCGATTCCCTTTGAAACTAACAGGGGAAAAAGGAAGAAGAAACAAAACATAATCTCAACTGGGCAGCCCTCAGATCCCCCGCTACAAGTGACTAACGCTTCGTGGGTGAGATGAATTGAAACTACCACAAAAAACTAAAGAGCTCAAAGGCTAAGGAAGCTGAGGGCTGGCTGCGCCAGATGAAGCTGAAGCCTGACGGCACCTGTCCTGGCGACTGCACCGCGCTCGGCACCTCGAGGCGCGAGCCGAGAGAATCCGCGAGCGGAGGTCCATGCCGAAGACTTCGCTCACTTCTGGGGTGGATTGGCCAGAAACGAACGGACAACTGGTGGTTTGCCGCTGACATGGTCTTCCCCAAAAACCTTCAAGTTTTCCGGGAACTCAGGGAGTGAGTCTATGGAACCCAGTTGTTCCGAACAGCGGTTCGTTTGAGCAACCCAGCACTGGGCTGGAGCAAGCCAGTGGGCTCAAACTTAGCAAGGCAGCAACCATGGGATAGAACCGGGGGGGTAACTGGAGTTCGTCCCCTACCAATGGCTTAGTCCCTTACTCAGAGGCTTGAACACCCAAGCACAGGGGTCTCTACAACTCTATGGGAAGTAAGGACGTGAGAAGGAAACAGATCCTGTTCGTAACCGCCCATCCCCACGCTTTGGCTTGGCATCTTATAGAAAGAATCGGATTGCACCGTCGAAAGGTTGCAAGGCCTTTCTTGGCAGAAAGGGCCGCAAGCATCCCTTTTTCAGCCGCCCCAATGGGTTCAAACAGTCCTTTTGGTGTCCCTTTCAAGCAGAAACCAAGGGTCTACCTGCTTCAACCGAGCTTGCAAGCCCCTGCCCTCTCAAAAACATTCATTCAAGCATGTTTAAAATGGAGAAGGCACTCGCCGTTTAGCCACGGAGCAGCTTTTAGGGTCCAGAAGCTGGTTTTGCTCTTTGCTCGCTGCTTACTTCCCAGATCCAAGTAAGAGGGCTGAGGCAAAAGGAGCCAGGAGCCACGTCTTGTTCGACCCTCAGCCCTCTTCAAGGACCTCCGCAGTGGAATGCTACAGGCAAAACCACCCATGTGGCAGGGAGTCTGCATTCAATCGACTCATGACAAACATTGACATGCACGGACCAATGTGGAACATCACCTGTCTGTAAATGGGTGATTCTTTGACTACTTGCTTACGGTGAATTCCCTAATTAGAACAAACAGTGGCCAGGGCGAAAGCAAATGCCACATGTTTGTTCCTTCCCCGAGCTTCTACCCTGCTCAGTGACTCTTCGCTTGTTGGGTTTCCCCCACAAACTCAGCTTCCCAGTGGCTGGTTTGGAGTGGTTCGGAAGCTAGGGGGGTAGCTTCCACTTACCCTCCACCATACTGTGGATGGACGAAATCCTGCACCACTTGGAAATCATGGTTGAAATCATTGCTTGTAGTTATTCGCAGGGGAATCATCATTCCAGGGTTTCTTAGGTGGTGCAGGATTTCGTCCATCCACAGTAGGTTCAACTAGAGCTTACTTTTTGGGGCTAACCCTCAATAGGGTTCCACTCTCCCGAGCTGAGGCCAAGCGCGGCTTCCTTCGCCTGAGATCTCTCAGTGGTAACCAGTGGCCCATGAGGCCAAAGAGACATATTTTCAGAAAATCGAATACCAGAAACATAATTTCAGACAAAGTACACCTACGTGCCAGAGTGAGCGAATCCCTTTAAAAAAACCACCAGGGGAGTTAACCAAAGAAAACACACATTCAGCAAATAAACGGATTTCGTCTACTTTAGACCTTTGTCTGGAGGAACCCCCAGTTACCCACTTAGGGCCCTACAAGTGCTAAAATAGGAGCTACAACCGTGTTACTACCTACTTGTGCACCAATTGTTGGTACCTCCTTAAAGCACCACTTTCGGTACGGTACCTCCTTAAACGAATTGCCCACTTCTCTGGGCCCGTTTTCAGATCCCCCGCTAAAAGTGCCCAACTTTTAGTGGGTGAAATGAATCGAAACTACCACTAAACACGAATCAAAAGCCCACAAAAGCTGAGGAACCGGAGCTTGCCGTACCTTAAGCCCCACTTGGTCTCGAGCCCCGCTTCGGGAGCTCCCGTCGGCTCGCTTGTTAAACCCGAATCCGGGCACGTTTTTCAGCGACGCGACCAGAATCTGTGTGTCTTTTTTCGGGGGGGCTCAAACTGGTGGGTTTTCGGTGGATTTCCCTTACCACAAAGGGTATCACACAGAGACACGTCCATTTTGTCTCACAATCCGAGTTAACCCAAAAAGATAAGGCTATGTTGATGCCCTACAAACGGTCACACTCACATACATGAAAGCCCGGCAAGGAAGTCCAACGAGGAAACGCGAGGAGACTATTGAGCCACAATACCACCCTCCTCCGCAACCTGCAACTGATAGCGGACTGTCAGTAAGACTCCTAGGTGCTCATTTGTGAAGATCGATGTGTGTATATATATATATATATATCGGTACACATAAACATACACACCAAAGCCTAGGAGGTTCATGGCGCCCAGTGTGGATCTGCCTCTGTCCGCGCAGTTTGTCCTTTGGGGTTGGGGTCCGCTGAGACAAACCTCATATCTTCTAGGTCCTCCAGTAGAGCGGTTAGAAGCAGGGTACCAACTTTTCTCCGTTGTCCATTCTAGTAGGGGAACCCTCCCAACCGAAAAGGGGTTCAGAAGGGCACCTAGCTGGGGACACCTAGTCTTCGACATATTTCGCCGAAGAGAAACGCGCTGTCCAGTCCCCCTTCACGCCCAAAAGCCTGAGTCATGCGTGCATGGGTAAACACATCTCCAACAAAATCTGCACTAGGCACGGCATCTTCTGTGCAGAAGTTTTTCTCTCTCTCTCTCTGTAATTAGTTTGGAGGGCGTGGTTCAACAAACGCCTCTATGGTGTGTGTTTTCCAGGGAATGCCCTGTTGCGTTTTTCAAGGAATACCTTTTGCGGACCCTGTTTGGGGCTTCCGGGCAACCCAAAAGCACACCACCGTTGAGCGTCCATGGAAAGAGCGGGTCTCGCTTTCCTCGAGCTGCTCGCCTTCCTGCGGGACATCGCTGCGATCATCGGAGCTTGTGCACCGTGCCGTGCACATGCGACGCCTCGCAGGCCCGAGATGGTTCTTGCCACGCACTCGTGGCGGAGTCTCGTCCCGCGCAAAACGGTTGGGACATCGCTGATCATCGGAGGTTGCGCACCGTGCATGCGACGCCTCTCGGTCCAGAACGTTGTGCACCCCTTCCGCCTTGTCGAGAACTCCCATGTGTCACTCCGCTATTGAAGGAAGCAGTGCGACGTCAGTCTCATCCTGATCGAATCGTTTTTCCACAGGCAAAATCAGATCAAGAAGCCTGAAATGAAAGCAATAAAACAAAATCCGATCATGTTTGGGGGGAGGACTTCACTGTTGTTGGCATGTGTTTTGGTCATAGTTGTGTTGGTTCGGTTTATTTTGTTTAGTGGGCAGTGAAAGTGGGTTGCTACCCTTCCAAGGGTTGGACATGAAAAGCCATTTTGTTTGTTTTTTCGGGAACTGACCGAAGGGTGGGGGGGTTTGGGGCAAAACAATGGACCTTTTCAACCTGGACAACTCCTCGCTCCAAAAACGGCGGCTACTTTTGACCTCCCGCCTACCTTCCCCACTTCCCCTTCCCCCCTGTGCGAGAGTCTCTATGATTCGTGAACAATTTGGCAGTTGTCTCAGAGCATGTAGGTGCAAACGGGGTGTTTGACGCAGGGCTCTTTTTGGGAAAGCGCCTGAGGCATCCTCCCCATGAAAAGACGAGAGATCCCCAAAAAGGAGAAGGTATTGAATTCAGCTTGCGGTATCCCATCCTGTTCAACCAAAAAAAACAAGTGGACAGAAGCACATTGACTGGAAACCCGATCTTGCCATTGTCCCATGGATGTTTGGTTCAATTGGGTGGATCCTTGCTGGTGATCCTGATCCTGGTTCTATTGAATGGAGATTCGGCAACCCTTCCCATATACAGCAGGAAATGGTTACATCATGGCTTGGTGGATCTACGACCACGGGTTGCCCTGCTCCAGTCTTCATCGCTTATGTTTCGGCCAAATCAGGCTTTGCTACAGCAGAAGCCGAAGCATTTCGCCTTTTCAGCTTCCCAATTGGTGGCTTGGATTCGTGGTTTGGGGTGGTTGAGGAGTTTCCCATTTTCCCTCCACAAGAAGCTGCTCAAATCCCCAAACCACCCAATCCAAACGACTGAAGACGGGTATTGCTTCAACAATCCCAAGACCTGCAGGCAGAGAACCCCGGAAAGGACCTATGGTGAACTCCTCTCGGCAGGTGCGCTCGCCATAACATGGGTAAGTCTCTCCCTCGAACCCCCCCCCAACCGGGAGGTTCCGCCTGCTGAAGCAGCTTTAACTTGGGTGCTGCTGACCCCTCTGCAAAAAGTTCAGCTTTCCGCAGGTCAACGGGAAATGTGAGGGGTATCCAAAAAGTTAAAGTCTAAAAATCCAACCCAATGGCAGTAGAGTCAAGGAGAAACAACAGAGGTTGGTTGACTTATTTCACCATGGTTCTATCCTACTCTCACCTCCCGAGCCATTTAAGCGACAACCAGCGAACTAAAGCTTGTGTGGCCAGTCATGGGAACTGAGTACTGGGGGCTGGAGAATTACCAGCCATATTCTCCGGGGATCATGAACAAAATATGGCTTTGACATATCCCGGCAACCCCATTTCTCACATCCTGAGTGGATTGGCCAAAAAAGTATAAATTGGTTGTTTACCATTACCTAGGCCCCTATTTTACGAAGTATTTTGAACATCTAACATGAGCGCTTCACGCTGGGCACCCAGCGTGAAGAACGCCCGGCGGCAGCAAGGCGCGAAAGCGCGCTGGAACCTACTTGTTTGGCGTTTCTCCGGAGTGCAATCAGCAGGCTTGGGGTAGGGCGTGGCGCAAAATTTACGAAGGGTTGCAAAGGTGTTGGTCTTTGTTTCAATTTGCCAGGTCATTTTAGATTCCAATTTGTGAGCCACAAACACTTAGTCTCGGGAAAGTTGTAAGGAACCCATAAATGCCAATTTTCCAAAGGTGGTTTGGTACCTTCCAGGATTGGACCCACAGAAGAATAAGGTGGTTGGGGGGCTATTCCCCATATATTTTGGGTGAATTCGGCCGTGTGAGGTCGTGAAAAAATCCACCCAGAAGAATTGGAAAATGGAACTAGAACTGGAACTCCAAACCTACCCTCCCCCAATCTCATTCTCCACTGGATGGCCGGTGGCCTGTCCAACTTGGATGTTCAATCCGGGTTAGGCCATGGTAGGGCTGTAAGTCTGAGCTATTTCTCTTGGTGGCTCCCAGCCATCCCCTTAGCTTTTTAGCCTTTTACTGTTTAGCGTTAGTTTCCATTTAACCCACTAAAAGTTAAACTTTAGCGGGGAATCTGAGGGCAGCCCAAGTCTTATAAGCCTAGGTCCTCCAGTGGAGAGGTTAGAATAAGGGTACCAACTTTTTCTGTAGTCTATTTTAGTAGGGGAACCCTCCCCCAAAAAAGGGTAAAAGGGCACTACTGGGGGACCTAGTACCACGCTACCTGAGGGCCAACCATCGCCAAGGCAAGATCTGGACGAAAGAAATTGACCCAAAGGGGGAAACCAATTTCGTTCAGATCAGGGCGATTCGCTTGGAAGAAGTGAGTTCAGGTAACCTTCTGGTCTGGGGATGCTGGTTGGGGTGGGACCCACCGATTTCGGGCCGAAGGATTTCCGTGGCCCTGAACGGAAGCGAAGTTCTCGGCGATGCACAACTTCCATTTTGTTAAGCTCCAGGAAAAAAATCCATGATGAATTCTTTCAAAACCAACAACGGGCAAAAAACATTCTTAAGCAAATGGAGGACAAGTGGGTTGATAGACATGACCCCCCAATTTTGATGTCCACCAAGGAGCCCCCGGTTAAAGTTCCGAGGTATCTCGGCTGCTGCTTCGAATTTAAGCCTTGCCGAGAAGCCTTTTGCGTTGGGCCCTTATATCTTGGCAGCCGCCTGCCACATTTCTTCACACCGGCCCGTTCGTCTCTCCAATAAGGCTTCGAGAAGGAAATCCCCAAAATTCCGTTTGACCCTTAGACTGGCGCGACAATGGACCATTGGTGGGGCACCAAACGGATGAGGATTCCCTGCGAACTCGTGAGGACCAGCTCTTGATTTCGAGCCGGCGAGCCATCCTTCCCTTCAATCCCCCTCCTCATGCAGAGCCAGCAAGCATTTCAGGCCAAGGACGCCGTTGGGGAATGTTTCTGATCTCGTATGGCAGTGTTCTTGCCAGTCTTGCACCACAACTCTTGCCCGTGCCAATGACACGGTCTTCTGAGACAACACCCACCTGGGCGACCTTGACATTCTTTTCCTTGGCCAGCTTGCGTCCCTCTTTCTCTGGCACCGCATCGCCAACTCCAAAGGACGGCAACTGCCCCATCTTTATTTTCATTGCCTGATGCACCTGTTCATCATCCAAAGGCTTGCCTGTCAACTCGTGGCCTCAGTGGTCATTCTCGCAGTGAAGCCTCTAAGTTTTCACCCTTCATCTTGAACATCCCCGGTGCGGACCTGAATGATCCGATGACACCCACACCCCAGACCACTACCTCCGAGAAAAACCGCTGTGCGTGATGGCCTACGCAGTGGTTCTTTCATGTGGAGGGTCATGGTCGGGGCTAATGTCAACCCCGGATTAAGCAGAACCCCTGGTCTATTTTGATTAGGGGCTGTCCCCGTTTAGTGGGGATTCAGACCACTTTTGGAGGGAACACCCCGGACGAGTTTATTAATCCTCGGTCAACATAGTGGAAACTGCCAGTTCTACTCATCAAGCTGTCTGAAGGAGTTTACCCACAGCCTGTCAAAGACTTCAATTGGACATCATGGGACTGTCCCCAATTCCAAGCTTACCCGGTCACCCGTCTCTCACCGAGCAAGAATACGAAACCCTATGCCAGCCATCGCAGGGAGCCATCATCATCAAGGCCCACTAAAGGCTATGTCCCTCCCATGCACGTCCTTCACAAGCCAATGGCGCGAAGCAAACTCTATTTATCGTAGACTATCTGGACGTATGCATACTCTTCTTAGCATCTGAAGTTACATATATCTCCATATGAACATACGCCTCGAACTAGCCCAAAGGACCGCGGACCTTTTGGAACCGAACCTTGACTAAACATGGACCAAAGGCAAACCAAAAGGTCCGCTTTGGTCAACTAATTTGTATACAGAATACACGTAGAATTCATTGGGGGCAGTACTTTGGGGAAGCACCTGACACCCAGACCATAAAAGGCCGCCGTACGCCGCTGGGTTGCCGCACGCATCGTTGCTGAAGTACAACCCAGCCTTGCGCTTGGCGGACTCAGCGGCGTCAAAACAACAAATCAAACTGGCCTTGCCAAATCACCGAACATGGGACCTAACCTCATTTCCGACTATGGAACTGGGTGACCTAAAATTGGATCTGCAAACCAGCTTGGAAAAGAGGAAAGCGGGGGGGCTACCTTCTCAAAACTGCACTAAAGGCATCTGTGGGAGTGCATTTCTCCGTGACTTTGATGGGTCTGTTCTTTCGTTTTGAATAATGTTGAATGGAACTTCTTAATGAATCAGCGCGTTTCCAATTTGCTTTACAATCCTTGGTTGCTGTTGACCCCCCTGCAAAAAGTTTAACTTTTTTGGGGTTTAGTGGAGAACCCCTTTATTTCCCAGAAGGTTAAAGTCTAATTTTTAAAATTCAATAGCAGTCAAGAATCCGTCAAACTATCACCAGCCAGCATCCCTGGCATCACCAGCATCCCCAGCCAGCATCTCCAGCATTACCAGCCGGCAGCCCGGCTGCCAAGCGCAAGTCTTTCCCCACGATTGTCCATGCCACCCAAAACCCTTGCATGACCCGCAGATGAAAAGCAGTGTCTTGCCCATGTCGCTCCCAATCATTGCAACCGAACGTAAGACAACCAAACACGCCCTTCAAAGGAAAATAAAAAACAAAAAACGAGCCGTGCAATTCAATCCAAGTTGCGTTGCAAAGCTAACACGTAATCCTCCAGCCCTGCGCATCCAACCAACCAACTTTCCTGAAGGACTAGCCCAACGGCAAAGTACTTGGCGATCCGAGAGGTCTTTACCCCAAGGTAGACCATAAGAATCGCTTGAAAAATCGGTTGGCATGTCAACACAATGTCTTGCACATGAAAAGCAGAGTCTTGCCGCGGTCGCTCCCAAGAATTTCACCAAAGTTGAGACAAACCAAACATGGCCACGTTACAATCTCCAAGAGAGCCTCGAGCCGTCCGAACTAATCCAACCAGCCCAACCAACCTTACTTAAAGACTATCCCAACGTCAAAATTCCTGGCGGGAGCCAGCCAGCATCCCTAGAATCACCAGCCAGCACCCTCCTAGCCAGCATTTCCCTCATGCCCAACCTCCCCAACATCCCCAGCCAGCGCGCTAGCGACAAGAAAACTGCTAGAATCGGAGGCCCCCAAAAAAACCAACGTCACGAGGAGAAACACACTGCATATATGCAATTCCAGCATCCCCGGCATCAGCTCGGCATCTGCTTTGCAAATTACCTAAAGGTCGCTCTTTCCGTCATTTTGCTCGGGACTCGCCCCGCCTATTTTAACCCCAATGTCCTCCAACCTACAGACAACCAACCCTAGTACACCCGCTAGGGTGAAGCCAGCCATCTGACAACCGCGGCTTCAGTGAACTTCTGCCCAACATCAAATATCTTTGGAGACCCCAGGTTCGGACCTTCCCCGGTGGTTTGAGTAGGGGGGTGCGCGCGAAAACGAACCGGGGCGCAAAATCGGAAACCACTTTCTTAGGGGTGCCCAGCTGCTCAAAACAAAACAAATCCAAAGCAAGGTTCGGTTTTTAACAGAAGCCGAAAGGCAAATGGGCGTGGATTTTTCAGGGCGCCCTTTGTGGGTTGGGTTGAAAGGGAAGCCAAGAAGGAAGCATTTTGGGGGCTGCCCTGAACAAATGACACCCAAATTCTCCCCGCGCTCCAAGCCTCAAATACAAGCGCATCATGTTGTCCGGAGTTGACTTCCATTTGGTTAAGACCCCTGCAAAAAATAAGAATATGTCCAGTTGTGAATTCGATTCCCTTGAAAAGCAACAGGCAAAAGGAAAACAATCTGCATTTCAGTAAATGGAAAATTGAACTTTGAGGTCTTCACACCCCGCATCTAGGCATCGTGGATTTCCTCAAGGCCCAGGCGATTTCCATGGGACTGTTCTAGGTCTTTCCAAGGTTTGCAGCCCAAGAAACCCGAGGGTAAAAAGATCTACCCTTTCCTAAGCAGACTTTCTGGTTGATGTTGGTTTGGTTTGGTGTGCCCTTCTGGAAGGTGAGTCGCAATCAAAACCGATCGGTACTAAGATGGTAGTAATCCCAGAACCATGCTTCAAGGATTAAGAAGCCGGAGATCCACGGCTATTTATGGCAAGGGGATCGTCCCTTACTAAGCTTCATCCAGTCGGGTTTTGGTTGTGGCTCAGGTGGGCTTGCTTTCGGTCCGTTTTCAGCTTGCTGGTGCTGAGTAGGGAATGAGAAATGGCATGGCCCCGACTGGTTTCCGTTTTCCGGGGACCAAAGCCTGGGTTCATTCCATCTCTCATCCCCTACCTATCCCACCAGCAAGGTTTCAGGGTGGAGCAAGTTCGTTGGTCGCCCAATGTCAGAAAATCGGCGGGGTGTTCCCAACTTCCGCCCAGCCGCGGTGGCGATTCCGCGTGCATCGCGCCCGCCGCGCCTAGCTCGAGTCGCCGACACATGGACGGCGAGAACCCAAAACCTAACCCTTTGGTTGACATCATGGACATGGAGATTTATGTGCACCAACCAGTTTTGAGGTTCCTCACCTGTTTTTCAATCCTGGCCTGTTGAGTGCCACCTTGCGTAAGAACAAACTTGATCATGACCAGGGAATTAACACCCCCAGTAGCCAGGGTGAGAGCTTGATCGCTTGCAAACGGAAGCCAAAAGAAAGTTACAGTTCTAGAGCAGTTGTGCTGCAGAAAGCGCACAAGGCATGAGCACTTTCTGGACGCAACGTCCCTGCAACAAATCCAAATTGCAGGGACACACAGACACAAACACATACCTTGCAAAACACACACACACACACACACACACTCTCACAAACAGCAAAAGCAAGCAAGCGGCCAACACATGAAACCATCCTGCCCCAGACATGCCCCCTCTGCATTCGTGGATGCATGAATCTGGGGTTGGGCTTTTGGAGAATGCTTCAATAAAGCAAAGGGAAAGAAACACGTGGCTCACATTCAAAGGTTCCGTTTGAGGGGACAAAATGGGCCCATCCTTTTTGTCGGGACTCCAAAACGACACCAACAAGAATCTAAGAAGGGCACCCCAAAAAAACACCGGACACCACCCAGGAATGGAGAAAAAGACCCTCTCAAAGGCACAGGGCGTGCCCTGTGCCCTGTGCCCGTGTTTTTGATGCTTCAGGTTTCCACTCTCTTGTTGACGACTCATTTGCACTAAAGTACCCAAATCCAAAAAGGGTGAACCTTTTAGGGCGCTCGAAATGCACCAAACATGAAGCAGCAAAAGTTCAACGAGCCTCGTGCAGGTTGCTGTGCTTGCTGATCTTCCTCGCGCTGGGCAGCAATAGGTATTGGAGTCCCAAGAAAAAACCCTCTAATCAAAAGGTGCTGTCTAGGTCCTCCAGTAGAGAGGTTAGAATAAGGCTGCCAACTTTTTTCTGTAGCCTGTGTTAGTAGGGGAACCCTCCCAACCCAAAAAAGTTGGGTGAGAAGGGCACTACTGGGGGGCCTAGTTGTTGTTTGCTCTGCAACATAGAACCCAAGCGGGGTCCAAATCCCAAGAGCTTTGTTCCAGGGGAAGTGGTTTGGGTTGCTCTGAAGTACTGTGGATGGACGAAATCCATTTCGCACCACCTAAGAAACCCTGGTGTCTGATGATTCCCCTGGTAAATACCAACAAAACGTTATGGTTTCCACAATGGTTTCCTTTCGTGGTGCAATTTCTGGATTTCACTTTTCCATCCACAGTATCACCCTCCGTTCACTTCCAAGGGATCCTGCCGTGTGGGGTAGCTCCAACGTACCCAGCTTTGTACCGGGAAATGGTTGAGTCGAAGAACTTCGGGGTGATCCGTGGGATCGTGTTAGGAGGCATTTTAGGACTTCCGATGTTCGATTTTCGGAACCCAGATTCAGCAACCTGGCGGATGAAGTGGGGTTCCACTCAATCCTCTGATCCCAGAAACATTTCGGGTGCCTTGGGCGGGGCCGCCGGGTTGAGTTGGGCCAGCTTCCAGTTTGGGTTTGGGGGTTCGTGCAGCGTGCTCTGAGTGTTTGACTCTGCTGTGAACACAGGGTGTTCGGTCTGGCCAATGATCAAGAATTGGCAGTGGCTCAAAGAAAATGTACCAGAATGACACCTTGGTAAATGGAAGCAAAGACTAAACCCGCGTAGCCCTAGCTCTTGAATTTCAAGCCACAAATCGATCATGTTGCACAAGGTTGCAAGGTTGAGAAACGTCGAAAAGTTCAGACCAAGGATACTGGCAGAAACATCGCCAAAGCGTAACCCCTGAAGAAGGTCGAAAAGAGGCTCAGCCTCATCTTGCTTGTCCTGAGGGAATATGGACATGACCCCTTCCAATCGTTTCCTGAGTAGATTGGCGAAACAATGCCCAACCTGCTTGTTTTCCACCAGAATTGTCTTCCCAACAAGTGTACAGTCTAGGGACTCGGTAATTGAGCCACTCATACATTCAAACCCTGCAGCCTGCAGGGACACCCGGTGAGGTCCGAACACCTCTCTTTACCACTGCCAGCACCATGCCTCCCTGCCGTCTTTCAGGACACTTGTCCCGCGCTTTTTTTGCCGTCAGGCCTGCGAGCCCACGGCTTCCCGTTTTGGGCACCCAATTCAAGCTTCTGTCCTCAGTGATTCCATGTACTGCAGGTACGGCAACCCTCTAAACGCCAAGAGGAAGATGGCTCCTATAGGGGTAACTGGGATCCGTGTCGATCATCGCTGAGGAACGGCGAAAAGGGTCGCAACCCCGATCACTGGCTGCAGGCTCCAAGCACAGAATCTCAAACTTTCCTTCCAGCTTTGCCATGTCCAAAGGAGTCGTCTTGCTGATGCTGGCCTCGTTCTTGTCAGCGCCGCTTCTGGCAAACAATGTGCCACCTACACATTGCCGTTGTCAACCGCCAAATGCAAAGGCGTGCACCCATTGTTGTTGTCCTGCTTGTCCTTCAGGGTTCCCAAACACATCCAAACACCGCCTCGTTCATGAAGGCCCCAATGAACTGCTGGAAAGTGTGCTCAAGTGTATCCCACTTGCCTGTCCTTGTCAGCACCAAACTCATAGCAAGCAGCACACGGATTCTGGATGACCATGTGCAGCGCCGAAATGCAAAGGTGTGCGCTCATCGCTATCCGGCTTGTCCTTGTGAGCGCCGGCATCCAGCAAGCACCGCACATCCCGAACACGTCCCCCTGCTACCCAAGGAAGCCCGCTGAAACAATGCTCAACGTGTTTGATGTGAATCTGATTCCAAGAAAGCGAGCGTTTCCGGAGAGTTCTTCCGAAAGGCTGGAAAGCGCTTCTTGCTGTTGGCAATCTTCAATAAAACCAATAATAAAAGCAGGTGATTGCATTCGAAAGAAAAGATAACTTGAATTCAACAATTCTCACTCATTTCTTCCCAATCTCATCCATGCATTTCCGGTCCATTAAAGATGGCGGCCAACAGACCAGTCCCAGATAGGCTAGTAAAAGATTCGACAAGTGCTGGCCACCTAACATCCTAGCTTTTATCTTTGAAGTCAACTTTAGGAGCTAACCGATGGCGACTTAAGGGAGAGAAATGTATCTCGAACATTCCTTTCCTGGATCCATGCCGCTGTTGGCTCACGACGGGCCATGCAAATAACCAATCAACTTGGCAGCCAGGTGGCAGCTTGAATGCTCGGGGGCGCTTGAAAGCAGCGCATCACCGCCTAACAGAATGGCGAAGGAAAGCCGCATGAGCTCAAAACAAGACACCTCGCCCAAAATGGCAGGGGCCGGCGCCAAAAAGAAAACATGGCTCAAAAAGGGGAAGCATTGGACAAAAACAAATAGGTGGTATCCCCAACAGC